>CAKXYN010000536.1:0-78757 GCA_935064755.1 Tragelaphus eurycerus
AACATATAAATATCTCAGTCCTTGTGTCTTTGGTTATGGGTTGTATATATCTGGTTGTTTCAATGGTTGTTATGATTTTTTTAAATTGTATTAATTTATTTTAATTGGAGGATAGTTACTTTACAATATTGTGATGGTTTTTGCCATACATCAGTGTGAATTGGCCGCAGGTATACATGTGTCCCCTCAATCCTGGACCCACTTCTCACCTCCCTCCCCGCCCCATCCCTCAAGGTTGTCACAGAGCACCAATTGTGGTTGCTCTGCATCATACATCAAACTCGCACTGGTCATCTCTTTTACATATCCTAAAGTATATGTTTCAATGCTATTATTTCAAATCATCCCACCCTCTCCTTCTCCCACTGAGTCCATAAGTCTATTCTTTACGTCTTTAAGCTATCTTCTGTGCCGCCCTGCACGTAAAATCATGGGTACCATCTTTCTAGATTCCATACATATGCGTTAATATATGGTATTTGTCTTTCCCTTTCTGACTTACTTCACTCTGTAAAATAAGCTCTAGGTTCATCCACCTCATTGGAACTGACTCAAAGTTAATGATTTTTTGTAAGATATTATCTTTAATAGGAATTTAATTTATCACTGCAGATGGTGACTGGAGCCATGAAATTAAAAGACGCTTACTCCTTGGAAGGCAAGTTATGACCAACCTAGATAGCATATTCAAAAGCAGAGACATCACTTTGCGAACAAAGGTTCGCCTAGTCAAGGCTATGGTCTTTCCTGTGGTCATGTATGGATGTGAGAGCTGGACTGTGAAGAAGGCTGAGCGCCGAAGAATTGATGCTTTTGAACTGTGGTGTTGGAGAAGACTCTTGAGAGTCCCTTGGACTGCAAGGAGATCCAACCAGTCCATTCTGAAGGAGATAAGCCCTGGGATTTCTTTGGAAGGAATGATGCTAAAGCTGAAACTCCAATACTTTGGCCACCTCATGAGAGAGGAGTTGACTCATTGGAGAAGACTCTGATGCTGGGAGGGATTGGGGGCAGGAGGAGAAGGGGACGACAGAGGATGAGATGGCTGGATGGCATCACTGACTCGATGGACGTGAGTCTGAGTGAACTCTGGGAATTGGTGATGGACAGGGAGGCCCTGGCGTGCTGCGATTCATAGGGTTGCAAAGAGTCGGACTGAGCGACTGAACTGAACTGAATTTGGGATTACTGTGTAATGAAGTATTTAGCCACAAGGTAGCGGTGTTACACAATGCAGACCTTGTCTAGGTTCCAATGAGACGCTGCTGCTGCTGCTGCTGCTAAGTCGCTTCAGTTGTGTCCGACTCTGTGCGACCCCATAGACATCAGCCCACCAGGCTCCACCGTCCCTTGGATTCTCCAGGCAACGACAGTGGAGTGGGTTGCCATTTCCTTCTCCAATGCATGAAAGTAAAAAGTGAAAGTGAAGTCAGTCGTGTCTGAGTCTTAGCGACCCCATGGACAGCAGCCTACCAGGCTCCTCTGTTCATGGATTTTCCAGGCAAGAGTACTGGAGCGGGCTGTCATTGCCTTCTCCCTGATGAGACTAAAATCCGAAAATCAAATTGGGATTCTGTGGAAGTGAACACCCTGGAATATGTTCATGTTAAAGCTCTACAGCAGTAAATATGACCAAAACACTCAAGACAAAAAATAAAATAAAAATAAATTTTCCAAATAGGAGTTACATTCTTCTTTGTTAATGTTTAACATTTTTAGTTTCAAATTCCAAGTAAAGTATATATACAGTATATAAAAATTATATTAAAAGGAGATTTCAGTACTATCCAAAATCAAATAACACACATATATGTATACACACATAAATATATAAATCTTTCTGTTGTAGTTACAGCAGGAAATAATGACTCTTTTGCCATAAGATGGCATTTGATTTTTCCACATGTATTTATTTTTTTCTCAGCTATCAAAAAGTAGCGATGAATTTATTTACTTATTTATTTTGTCTATGCAGTTGCTAATTGCCAAATTGATAACTTGGACCTTCAGGAAAGGTAAAATTCTTTTGAAAGTTCTGTCATGTTAATTACAGTTCTGTTGTAATGAAAAACTTAAAAATCCTTGCTCTGAGTACATTGTGTTAATTTGCTTGTTTATTTAAATTAAAAATAACTCCCCAAAATCATACACATTTTTTGTGGTATTTATTTTTAAGAAAAGTGCTATCTCTGATATGTCTGTGGGAATTCAGAGCAGTTACTAGTCAGTGAAAATCAGGTTCTTCGGTGCCATTTCCCTGAATAGGGAATGAATGATGTTTGCTGTCCTTCTCTGGCTGTGGAGACAATCAATAACATTGCTCTGATACCATCTGGGGCTAGCATGGATATTTATGTGGGATGGAATGAGTTTACTTTGCTCCTCAAACAAAGTTATTCTCACTCTGCCAGTGGGTTGTTGTAGGAAGAAAGGTTCTCTGCAAGTACCCAGGAAGCACAGGACCCGAAAACGAGCTTTTCTTCACAAAACCACTCTGCGATGATGTGCAGATTCAGAAAAACTTTGGAAACTGGTTCCCCAGGCCCAGAGGGATGATGCCAAGCCCAGGGAAGCTCCCTGGGGCGGGGCCTTCTGAGAGGTCCAGCAGAGGTCAATGCCCATCAGGCTTGGAAGAGCTGCCCAGAGTCCTGGAGTGCTTAGACCCTTGGTCATCCGTTCCTTATCCATTCATCCAGGTGTCCCTCTGACTCATATTTACGGAGTGCCTGTGTGTTCTGTGTCTTCTGCTTACAGAGGAGGGGACCAAGCAAGAGTGTGGATGGAGGGTGAGCGTAGGACTGAACTCTGTAGGGAACTTAGGCTCCATGGTCTGTGGGAGGTGAAATATTCCTGCTTTAAGAATGAGTGAGCTATCACAAGTGTCCCTGCTGCTGACATGTCAAGCACGAGGTGCCTGGAATCTGCCTACTGGGAATGGCATACAAGGCTAGGGCACCATCATAAGGGCTGTTTAGTGGAGGGGGTATATATGCATTGTGAGTGGGTGGAATGGTGAGTGGAAGATGGAAGATGGGGAAATGAGGATCCTCCAAGACTTTTTGACTGTGCATAGTGGGAGGGAGGTGGGTGCTGCAGCAAGAAGGTGACTCAGGTTGGAAAAGGAAAGTAGCTGCAGGTACATTATGACATCTGCAGTCAGTCAGCTTACGCACTCGGAAAAAAAGAAGGCCATCTTCCCTCACTCTAATGGAAAACTCCACGTAACACCTGGAGCTAGGATCCTGTTGTCCAAATCCGCATTCACTTCCAGGAATTTTCACCTGGGCTCAGGAGAGAGATGCTAGTTCCAGTCATGGTGTTCCCCATGTTCTTGTCTACAAAATGAATATGAACTATGAAACACCAAAACAAAGAAAATAAGAGCCATTGCAAAAAAAAAAAAAAAAAAGAGATGAAAATGAACCCAACTCAAGGAAGGCAGGGATAGAGAAGGTAAGACCTGATACAAGCTATTATTTTTTCCCCTGGATACGGCTGTACCTGAAGCTTAATATTGAGCATATCAGTTACCCTAGGTGAGATGCCCCTCCTGCTAGAGCAGGTTTGAATTGCATCTGTCATCCATATTCAAAATAGTCCATGTTCACTGATGTATCTATTCTTTGGAAATTCAGGAACATTCCTACAGTTGCCAGGCCTGTAATGTATCAATTTCAGGAAAAGAAATTTTGAATTCCAATGGCATTGTTTTTCTGAAAATTATCTGTAACACCAATAAATAAAGGAACTGAATAAAATCAGGGAATTCGTTTATGCAGAATCAAACATAATCTTCAGGAAGGAAAAACACAATTACTTTGTTATCCATTTAAAAAGCTATTGTCATCAATGATGACCTGCAGCTTTTCATAATTTTCTCCAAACAAATCGGTCCACTATAAATCTGCTACTAGATATTGTGGCATTTATTTCATTATCCCCTATTTTACTTTTGCCATCCCTCCTTAATCCTGACTCAATAATAAAAACTTTTTGTATTTGTGTTTTGCATTTTTTGGGCACTTGTTTGCCAATACCTTGCATACAACAGCTGGCTTTCTTCCCACTTCCATTTTTAAGAACTCAGAAAATGTGGTGAAGATCAGAGGCCCATAGTCTTAACAATGGAAGTGTTACAAGAACGACAGTCTTCTGCTCTCATCTTTGTGAACACAAAATGCCAGATCTCTATTTTGTATCCGTTTTCAAGCTCGAGTTCCTGACATACTGTTTCCATTGTTAGGTCTGAGATTCAAAACCCAACAAGGTTAGGGATGCTAAGAGCAGAAAGCTCTGTAGAGAACAAACCTTGTCCCAAGATCCGTGGTTATCAGGAATCTTTGTTTTCTCTTTCACAGCACACACTCTCTCACTTCTTTAGAAATGGTTGTACTTTTCCCTTCAAGGGAAATCATATTATGGTTCACTTTTCAGGTATAAATCATCTGGCTGATGCAGATTGTGAATTCAGTGCTGCATTTCAAAAGATGCAGTTTCTATCCAGGCTTTAAATTTGAGTCTTTTTCACTGATTTTGGAAACCCTGAAGTCTTAACTCTCTCCGTCAAACTGAGGAAGAGACAGGGGGTCCCAAGTCAAAGAAAAGACTGAGCATGGGAAAAAGAAGAGCAGAAAAGTTTTACCTTCGAGAAGCGAGTATGTTGGGATCCCTGACTAGATGGGGGAAGGTCTAGGGATTGGCTTGGCAGTGACCCTGCTCACTGCTTCCCTCCCCTGCTTTGGCAGATGGATCACCAACTATTTGTACACTATTCCTAGACACATTTACTTATTTAATTTTAAAGTTCATGAAAGGATGAGCTTTTTAATTAACTAAAAAGGAAGGACTGTGAGGACCACAGACATGAGACGATGGTTAATTTTCCTTCCCTGGGTCTAAGAGATATGAGCTTTTCACATTTTTCAGTGAGTTGATCTTACTACAAACCAGCCCCTCCCTCCCAAAAAAGGGCTGTAGTGGAATGAGATAGCTGTAGTAAATACTTTTGGTGTGTCTAAAAGTAAGAAAGTGAAAGTGGTTTAGTCCTGTTCGACTCTTTGTGATCCCATGTACTGTAGCCCACCAGGATCCTCTGTTCATGGAATTCTCGAGGCCAGAATACTGGGGTGGGTAGCCATTCCCCTCTTCACTGGATCTTCCCAACCCAGGGATCGAACCCAGGTCTTCCTCGTTGCAGGCATGTTCTTCACTGTTTGAGCCACTAGGGAAGCTTGCTCTGTTCCAATTTTCTAACTCTGAAACCTGCTCCACCCCACCTCCAGGTTGGCTGTATTTGTATGGCTTCATCCTGTGTCAGGCAGAGGTGGGGTCAAAGAGGAACAACGGTCCCTAACTGGGGCAACCGCATTCTCTCTCCAGAACTTGGGAATTAGGATTGGGGGATGCTGGTCTGTCCTTGTAGACTATTTTAGAATATTTAAATCTGGGACCTCTCAGTTGCCATATTGGCCAAGTACATAGAAAAGTGGATAGATCGAGCCTATAAGGAAAAGCAAAGCCACATTGGGAGGGGACCTGGGAGGATAGGGCAGAGGTCCCAGGGGAGATTTACTTAGAGCGGCTGGGTCAGATCCTGAGCTCTTCCAGCTTCTGGTTCTTCTGGAAGCTTCTATGCCATTACAATGATGCCATCAGAAAAATCTCTCCCTTTTTGGATTAAATCACTGAAAGTAGATGTTCATTGCTCTCAAACAAAAGAACATTAGTTAGGATAGTAATATGGGTAGAACATTGTATTAAACAGAAAAAGAATTGAGAAGTTCTTCTGGGCAGAGATGACTTTTACACATCTCCTCTGCCTTCCTCTGTGAAAAATCACTTAAATAGCCTCTTAATATTAAGAGGTAATCAGCCATTTCAAAGTTAAACTAATTATTGTTTATTAGTGTGTTTAAAAGGATCAAAAGCTAAATTTGGGGGATTTCAAGACAAGATGTGGTGAGATCACATTTGAGGATTTCATGACAAGATGTGGTAAGATCACAGGATCTTAGTGCTGAAAGATCCATGCACGTATGCTCGAATCTGCCTGCCATGTCCCCTGAGTGCACCCTCCATGTGGAGTGAGTCCCATGCACTGTCCCCCTTATTTTCTCAGTGTCTCAGATGAGGAAGAATCAACCCAATCCCACTGCAAGCCGCTGCTGTGGAGCTGCTTTTTGCCATCTTTGGACCCAGTCCCCTAGAAACACACATTCAGCGATCATGATGCTGAAACTGTCGCCAACGTGATGCACGAGGCCAAAGTGAGGGAGCTCTGCTCTCAGGGAGCTTCAGCGTGGGCACCCAGACATTCAGCCGCTTAGCTGTGGCTCCACAGTTTTGAGCTGGTTCCAGTCCCCTAGGAATTCCTGAGATTTCAAGTGTTCCTGCAGTCACCCACACCTAGGTCAGCTCTAAATGGGGTTGACTTGGGTCAGATGTGACTTCAAATCAACTCAGAAAGCAAATTCTTGTAATTATTTGCAAAAGCATCTCTATACTACAAATTCCTTCAATCCTGCCTCCATAGCAAACCATCAAAAGCCAGGACTTGCTAAAGTACTTTTTTAACCCTTTTTTTCTTTCTTTATATTTTTCAGAAGATATTTGTGCCCTTCTGCAATATGCATTTGTATAAGCCCCCAAATCTGAACTGGTCTACTTTTGCACATTTACAGTGATGCCAAGTTTTTCAATATGCAAATGTTTAAATTGGGTTTTAAAATTCAGAAACATTTTTTTAACTGAGATAGGAATGAAAATAAATTGTAGCAGGTGTAATAACATGAATTTTGCTGGGCTTCCCTGGTGGTCCAGTGGCTAGGACTCCACACTTCCAATGCAGGCTGCCCGAGTTCAATCCCTGGTCAGGGAACTATACGAAATCCCACCTGCCATAACTAAGAGTTCACATCCTGAAAAGATCCCACACACTCAAGAAGGATATGTCTTGCATGCCCACAGTTAAGACCTGGGAGAGCTGAATAAATAAATATTATTAAAAAATCTTTTGCCCCTCTGTCTGTGATGCTTTGTTATGGAGCCTCAGCAGACTGATACGTGTCTTATCACAATAGCACAATAGAACCATAGGGTGGCAGAGCTGGGAGGGTTTGAGTTCTCCATTTAGACTAGAGCTGTGCAGAAAAACCACAGTGCAAGCCTAGAATGTGAATACATATATAATTCTAAATTTCTTAGTGGGCATATTTTTAAAAAATAAACAAATGAAATTAGTTTTGATAATGTGTATATAATTTTGAGAAGATATTTTATTTAACCCAATATATTCAAATATATTCTTAAGAGTTATCTGAAATACTAACAAGACATTGAATCTTCTGTTCAATGTCTCATGTCTTTGACGTATAGTGTGTGTACTTCGGGGGTTTCTACAGTTGCTCTGTGGTAGAGAATCCAACTGCCAATCCAGGAGACATGGGTTTGATCCCCGGGAAGATCCCCTGGACAAGGAAATGGCACCCTGGCCTGGAAAATCCCATGGACAGAGGAACCTGGCAGGCTGCAGTACATGATGGGGCTGCAAAATAGTCAAACATAATGTAGTGACTAAAAACAACAAATGTGAAATTGATGCTTATAAAGCATCTAAATGGTAGTAAAATTAGAGATATGTTGACCAATCAAGTTTATTTTGAGAGAAAACTTGAGAATGAAATAGTTTCTCCCTGCACCATTCTTCCTAAAGTTTAGTTTTGTGTTTTCAATATTTGCTGTGGAATCACGCTCTTTCTTATTTGTGTGTGTGCTAATATCTCATCTTGGTAAATATTATCCTTCCTGATATTAAGGGGACTGGTCACTAGATTATCAGAAGCACATGACAAGCGTATTAGCTTTCATTTTCTTGCAAACAGTAAAGAGGTATGTAAAAAGGTAACGCCAGGAATAGGATCAGATCACAGCATTTGACACAGTGAGGACCTCAGCCCTGCTTCACACCTCACTGCCTGTATCGCTGATCATCCTGCTCACAGCGCCAATCCCCTTGCTGTTCGTCGAACCCAGGGTAAGCAAAGCACGAGCTAAGAGGCTGAAAGGAGGTTCGAGGAGGCAGAGAAACTCCAGACACATTTATTCTCTTCTGGCAACAGTCATGGCATAACCTAACACAACACAACCTCTCTCCTGGCTGACGCAGCAGCCTCAACTGTAGACATGCTATATTCTCTGCCAGGGTCCAGCCCCAGCAGGATCCAGGGGGTACCCTCAGGATGACAGCATAGGCGAAAGGATAGCAAAGCAAAGACAACAGAGGCTTCATCTTCCTTGATTAACACAGAAAGCCAATAAAGCTCCTGTGTTCCAAGGAGTCGTCCTGAAAGAAGAACAGAGAGAGAAAAGGAGAGAAAAGGAAAAAAGAATGACACGGGGAGACCAAGCTTCAGTGAGCGAGGCCCATAACTTTATTTTCAAAAGGAACTTTTATGCCTTGACTTGTACATAGAGGGAAATGAAAGATGCAAAGTCATACAGAGTCAGCCCAAACATTACACCTTTTTTTTTCTTTATATAAACCAGGATTTTTTCTGCATACCTTTTCCATAAACAATGTTGTGTACATTATCTTCTGGCCTTGGAGGCCTGTGGACATTTTATGACCCTTTTTTTGATAAAGGCTGCTCAACCAGAAAACTTATTTTCCTTGGAAGTGTTTTTTTCTTTATATTTCTAATCTATGTCAGCCTCAGAAAGTGCTAAACAGAGTTACATTCTCACGGAGCAAAGGTGCAGTTGAGTTACAACAAAGAAAGAACCAATCAGCTCAAAGGTCTGATGTGGTTAATTCCAAGGCTGCTACTTGTTCTTACATTCCAACTATATTAACCAATGCACTCCCAGGTGCACAATGGATAAGGGCAATGGGAACTTGGCAGCAAGCATTGGCCCAATGATGAAGCCCTTTACCAGTACCATCTATTCCAAAAATTTTTCATCCCTTAAAGGACTCTATGCTCATTACGACTTTTAGAATGTTTTGGCTTCCCATGCCTTTCAAGGTTGGAAAGTTGCGTACAATCATGTGTGTTAATTGCAGGAGTATGGATAAACCTGTCAGGCAAGCTAGAATGCCAACAGAGGGGTTAAAATAGAAATATTCCTTTCATGCCCAGGAGACTTATTAACTAAAGCCCTAAGTTGACTTTTTCCAGAGAAAGGTGGTCAGGGATAGCCCCCTGTTAACGTCAGAAGAGTTGGTGAAAGGCACAAAATAGGAAGACAGACAGATTCTGGTTTGGGGGTAGATGGTTGAGCAGATTCAGGGGGTCCCTTGAGCCATGATCAGCCTTGCTCATCATGGCTCTTCCACATGACCTTGTCATGGGTAGGATCTCCCATGGTGGCTCCCGACAATTCTCCCCTCGCCTCTGGAGGCAGATGCAGCAGACACAGCCTGGTCGCAGCAGCAGTAGTGCCCATGGCTACATGGGTGGAGTCCATACAGGTATACTGCACACTGTAACCTGAGATCGAGCCAGCGCCTCCTGACGGGCATGCACAGTGCTATATGATCTCCCTGATCTACCGTCAGGGAGCCAGACCTTTGTTACAAGGTCCTTATTTATAAAACATGAACAAGCCACCTTGGCTAATTTGCTCTCTCCTCACAATGCCTGTTCCTCTTTCATTTTGAAGGAGATTCTTTCCACTTTGGTCCTAAAAGGGGTGATGAGAATGCAAGCGTGGCCCTGAGTGGCCTAAGCAGCAAAAGATTTTGCAGGTCTACCTGAACTGAAACCTCGTAATTATTCTGTTCAGAGGCAAGGGTTACAAAAGGACAGAAAAGCGTGGGCACTTCTCCAAGCAGAGAACCCAGTCTGGGGCAATGTGACAGTATCTGGGTGCCGCGGCGTCCTGGGGGTGTGGGGACGGAGTGCGGCACTGGTCCTGCCCCTGTGCTGCCGGTCCGTTAAGTGACATCAGACCCGCCTTGAAGGACCTGTCCGTGGGTGGATACTCAGATCATGAAGAACACCTTTGAGGTGAGTGTGGTAGGGTCCAGAGAGAGGTCTCTGTGGGATGCTCTGATAGGTCTCTGGGTGAGATTTCTCAGAGTGGGTGTGTGGGAGGTCCCCGTGTGGGGCCAGTGTGGGTCTGTGTGGGGACTCCTAGTGGGAGACACCCCATTACTGACTTTTCTGCCCATGAAAGCAGGAGAAGGGCTCAGAGACTTTCTCCTTCTGGTTTCTTGCTGCTCTGTAGGTGTCCCTCCGTGTAACTTCTCTGGACAGGTGTCTAGGGGGTCCAGAGCCCCCACCCCAATTCAGCACTCAGATCTCAATGCCTCTGAGAGGACTGGGCAGCATCCAGGCTCGAGGTTCCTGCTCTGTGCCCCTTTCTCCTGAGCTCTGGAAATCACTCTGTGGCCTTGGTCTCCGTCCCCCACTCCACAGGCCTCAACTGGGGCCCAACTATGTGTCGCCCTGGAGAATCAGACGCAGAGTCAGGGAGAAACCACAACACAAGCAGGCCTATCCCCACTGCCCCACCCCACCCTAGTCCTGGTCCCACAGGTTGGCATCCTGGCAAGCATGAGGGCAGAACCAGTCCTGCTGTATCCAGGACCAGGGGCACCTCCTGGAGCAGGATTCCCCACCAGGGGAATGACTGTGACACAGAGCCCTGAATTGCTCTAGGCAATTGCTCCCATCTGCCCACTTTCCCATGTCCGCAGGCCTGGGGAGGAAAGCTGATGGCACCTTCCACCAATAGGTAACATCCCACCCACTGGGTGACACTATCTGCTAGCCTCTTCTACCCTGGGCTCTGGGTTGAGCAAGGCTGAGGGCAGGGGAGACTTGCTATGACCCCTGCACAGTTCCTGGACCTGTCGAGTCTCACCTTTCCCCTGGGAGCCTCCTTGGGCCACACACGTAGGGAGAGGTCACGGACCATGAGTCAGTCCAAAGCTCCCAGTCTTGTGAAAGCTGATTATTTGCATTGTGGACAAGTGAAGCTTCCCTTCTCAGACACTCCAGTCCTCTGGGAGCCTGACCCTCTGTGGAGGAGCTTCAGGTGGCCTCACACAATCTGGGCTCTGAGAGCTGGAGTAGTGGGGAGACTCTGAGATGGGGCCGCCAGGAGCCACCAGGCCCCTAATTTCTTTCCTCTGGGCCTGTAGCTGTGGTGGGTTGCCAGGAGCTCCTTGGTCACTGCACCATCTACGGACATCTATGCCATCTGCCTCCTTTCCCTGCATCCCACCCTAGGGGCACAGCGTCCCACCCTCAGACAGTGAGGTGGCCGAGCACAATCATGCCCCTGCTCTGACCCCAGGGGAGGTGTGCACTGTGAGCAGGGCTGTCCTCTCCCTCCAGGGCAGAGGTGGACCGGCCCTCGGGGGCCTCCATGCTCCACACTGCACACCCTCAGAGCTGGGAGTGTGTGCTCCTCATCCTCGCCTCTGCTCCAGAGCATGAGAAAGGCAGAGTGAAGGTGACGCTCCTGGCCGACCTGAATCCCAGCTCCTTCTAGGAGAGAAGGGGCTTCTAGGGCAGTGTCATGTAATCCCACCTTGACATGGGAAAAAGGCTACTCCGTCCTCTGGACTCGGGCCAGCACTACCCCCAAGCTTCCCTTCTTTTTCCAACATGTGAACTTGTCTCTAATACTTTCTGAGCAGGTGGGGAATTTCAGCCTCTGCAAAGCCCGCCCCCATAGCCACACAAGTTCAAGGTAGACAGAGAGATGGAGAGGACTGAGCTGGATCCTGAGGAGGAGGAGGAGGAGGTCTTTAGGTTTCGTTCACCTTGGCCTGTCCTGAATGCCGTTGCTTGTTTCTGTAACGCTGGTATTGTGGACACTGAAGGTGCAGTGAGAGAACCAGGGTGAGGGTGAGCATCCTACTGAGGTCCACCTCCCTCTATGGCCCTGTCCTTCTGGAAATCACAGCAGGCACCTGGGAAGAAAGGCTCCTCATCACTTCCGCCCAGCAGGATACGACAGACCACCATTTCTCATGAGGGAAAACACTGATTGCAGAAAAGAATAAAATTTTTGGTAGGAAGAAGCCATTAGCACACAGAGGGCACGCTAACATGAGAGGAAAAAAAATGTTTTTTTTCCTTCAAGATATGCTTTTTCTCTTGGAGAAGAAGATTCCTACCAGGAATACTTTGACAAGCATGTCTGATTGACCAGAAGTGGATTTCTGAAAGAGACATTTCCTTGGAGAGTGGAGGGGACAGCCTGGGAGACTTGTCACTCTGCTCCATGCTGGCAGGCTCTGCCTGGTGGGGGACCTGGCTCTCTGGGTGGGACGGCCACTTGCTCTCCCTGGGACTGGCCCACTTATTCCTTTTTGGACAGATGTGGCCAATGGGAGTAGCTTGATGATCACCGGCTGTATTTCTCACTCTCCTTTGCTCCTGGAAGCAGAGCAACCTATGTCGGCAGCAATGTGGACTTAGTTCTGCTTTTCACCAATTTAACTCCAAGGCGTGAGGTCCATGGTGAAGCACTGTCCTCTTTAGGGTCCGTCCAACAGCTGTCAGGAGACTGAGCCTCAGCCGTCCTGCTGTCCATATCAATCCACTTTTGCTGGTTCCTGGCTCTGGGTAGCGGCTGCTGCAGGCTTGCCTTTGTGCAGGGGCTCTTCTGATCGTTTGCATTTATTGGAGAAAATCCAATGCCGAAGCTGCTTAATTTTTTTTTAAAGTGGCTTTCTGAAAGAACCTGTCCCTTTTTCTGGATTAACTGTCAGAACTTGCTCCTTAGGGATTCAGCTGATTCCTGTTTCTGGCCAGGGTGGCTCATCCTACGGGTCTGGTAGGTGCTCCGTTCTGCCAGTCCTTTTGTATGCTGTCCTAGTTTGTGCCTCCTCTAAACCTCTTGCTCATCAGTGGGGACAAACTTCTTGCTCAGGCTCTTATATTTGGGACTGCCATCTCAGGGCCACCTGCTCCCTGGCTGCTCCCTCCACTCAATGCAATATCATAGTCTTCCTTGGAATTGGACATGTCTCCACTGGACAAGGTTTGGGAACAGGACAGAGGAATGATGTTTGTTGCAAAGAACATATTCCAGTGATAGTCTTTGAGAAACACGTCAGTTGCACAGTCTGGAAGGAGCACAGCAGTGGCACGGCCTTCAGCCTGTTTCTGCTGGTCTGTGAACCCTTGGAACAACACTGCCTCAAAGCGTAGGTCTTCTGGATTTGAGGCAATGGACTTTGTATTGAACTTGGAGACCGTGATCTCCTCAAATCCACATTAATGATTAGGGATTTGATCAGCACACTAGGTCCCAAAGTACCTTTCCAAGCACAGTCCCCCTCCACAACCTCTTGTTCTCTGGAAGAATGGGAACACTCATCAAGTCCCATGACTGTCACACTAGAGCAAGATTCTGGGGAGGCTCACCTCTCAGATTCTGCTTGTTGTTCATTCCTGACCCTTACTGGATTTGAACTGGGCTTCCAGGCTGCTTTTGTCAGTCCCCACCACAGATTCCCATGCCAAATTCTGCCCACCAAGTTGTATATGGAGGCCTACGAATGTGGCTTGTCTTCCTGTCCAGTCAGAGGGACCTCTGAGTGCTTATGCATGTCACCAGGTGGGGTCCTCCCAGAGGCCACTGGGTTTCCTCACTCACCTGTGAGTGAGCTCAGAGGGGACTCTCAGGATCGACGTGGGGGCACTCTTATCACTTTCTCTCCTGAATGGGGCTGAGCAGGTCTCCCCAAGCCCTCAGTTAACTGGGCTTTTGAGTGGTCCCAGATTCACAGGTGGCCTTCAACATGGACGCTAGAGCCTTTGTTAACTTCCAGCTAAGTACGAACTGGAGGACCTTGGAGGATAGGTCCTGCCTGTGCCTCACCTGAAACGGTATTTTATGTGCTTCCAGCTCCTGCTGAACATAAGGACTGAGAACAGTAACTCATGGGAGGTGTTCATGGAGGCTTCCCCATCCTAGGAGTCTGGGATTTTCTGTCTCTGTGGGAGCATGTGTCTCTCCAAGAATGTCTAAAACAAGTTTGGCAGCAAGCCTCCAACGATGGACATTCACAGGTATCTCACTCTCACAGATTTGCTCTGACATTTTCTCTATAAGGGCTCCTGAGACTTCTGGATGCCTCCTGCCTGGGCTCAACTCTCTTCCCGACTCAGGTTTCACTCTTGAGTCCTTCACTGGGGCTTGACTGAGATCATGCACAGATCTCTTAGGATCCTCCCCCATGCTCTGCCCTACATCATGGCACAGTCTATCCCTGGTGGCACCTGTGCTGGGCACCTTCAACCTCATCTTCTGTATGTCTTGGCTACTTTTTCCTGGACCTGCCGAGGGCCTTGAGGGCTCCTTCTTGCCCTGTGCCTGCCAAGGACTTGGGAATTGATCCTGAGGCTGTATCAGCTTCTGAGGTGCTTGGAGTTTTCAGGGCACACCACTCTGTTCCTGTATGAACCTTTAGGAAAGATGGTGCTCCAGTTCCTCCACAAAATGAGGGCTAGTCAAATCCTCAGGAAGGACGGAGACAGAACTGTGGGCCTGGGAAGACCTATTTTCCTGGGAAAGGTTGGGAGTGACCTGGCTAAACACCTGCTGAAATCTTTTGACCAAATCAGGTAAATTTCTTCCACTCTCTAGTTGCTTTTATAAAAAAGTGACATTCCAGGCTTTGAGCTGCATTTGAGATGCAAGATTGGGCCTTATTTTGTTTGGACTGCAAGATACTTCACAGGTCCTAATCTGATATTGTAAAGAAGATGGTTGGCCTGGGAGACAGGTGAGAAATGGTCAGTGCTCTCTGAGCTTGAGGTCGTGGTTGACATCAGGGCATGGTTAGGAGCCAAGGGTACAGGTCAGACCTGAGTCTCCACCTGAGCCTAAGTTGGTGGTTGTTGACACTGAAGCTTGGTTGGGGCCATGAGGTGTGGGTGAGCCTGGGTCTCCATGGAAGCCTCAGATGATGGTTGACATTGGGGCATGATTGGAGACAAGGATAGGGGTCAGTCCTGGGTATCCATATGACCTAGAGGTGATGGTTGCAATGGGGCATGATTGGAGTCAAGGACTGAGTTTGGGCCTGGACCACAGGGTGATGAAAGGCTTGACCATTGACGAGCTGTGAAGGTAAATTTAGCTTGAATTTGAAATGGCTCAGCCTTAGAGCATTCATTAAATAGGATAGGGTATAACTCTAGAGGGGACCCAGGTACTGGGACAGTAGCCACCAGAAACTGTGTAGAAACAGAAGACCGCAAAAGAGATAGCTGCATGTATCCTGTAGATGGTCCCCCAAAATGTCAGAATATGGGGGCTTCTCAGGACCAAGCAGCTGTTCAGGTTTACCTTTTAGCTCCAGAAGTCTTGGCACCCAAGGTGTCCTTCATGTCATCTGGTGACTGAATCTTCTTTTCCAAAGTATTCAGGTAATAGCCTGACTCCTCCTCTTTTTCATTCTCCTTCCAAATCTTCAGTTTTACTCTCTTGTGGTTAGTATCTCCAGGAGTTTCTGGACATCCACGTTGACATGGTATCTGTCTGCCTGTTTGTGGGGTCTTCCCCAAATGAAGCCTCTGATGGGTGGAGGGGAAAGTGTTCTTGTCTGAAGTCAACGTGTGTCAAGGTGGAGAAGCTCCAGGCACAGGGGGCTGCCAGCAAGAGAGGGTTGAAAAGGGACAACTTGAATGGACATGTGCTGAGATGACTGGTCTCCAAGAGGAGTGTGATGATGTGTGTGGCATGGCGCTCAGTGGCAGTGCCACCGGGTCATCCTGAGTGAGATCCAGCATGGCACCTGATGGAGGTGAGGCAGAGAAGGCTGTCAGAGATGGAGGGCAGGGCCCTACATGGGGTGGGGAAGGGACAGAGCAAGTGACCATGGTGAAAGCTGTCCAGGAGAAAGAAACTCTCTGGTGTTGGAGTGGCACTAAGGGATGAATTTGAATGAATGGAACAATGCAATCACTGAATCTAGGAGAAATGGTAGAAGCCCAAGGTAGTGGCCGCTTGGCCCGAGGAGCTGGGGACATGTTGGGCGAGCCTCTTCCCTGCATTGTTCATGGGTTCCAGCAGATATTGGTTTGCACATCGAACCAAACGTCTTCACAGGACACCTGGTGAAAGCTGTACGATCAGCAATCTTCTCCAGGTGGCTGAAGGAGACATAAGGAACAAGTTGTAGCCTGGAGCTGCCCGAGTCACATGAGCCGGGCAGGCCAGGCAGGGGTGGGCACCTGCGGCCCATGGCTCTCCACGGCCCCCAAGCTGCCGTCTCAATATTACTGCTGTCTGTCACACCCGGGCTTTGACCATACCCAGACCCCCAGACTCCCCCTCCCAGCTCAGCCCCAGGCTCCTGGCAGCCCTGTGCTCATACCGGAAACTCTGGGAAGAACCACCCAGGAGAGAATTTACATTTGCAGAAGTGAAATCAGGCCCCAGAAGTGAAATCAGGCCCCGGACTAGTTCCAGTTCTTCCAGACCATTTTGGCAACCTGGAAATTGGCATACTGGGGCATGGTGGTGAAGGCAGCAGCCTAGGGGTCTTAGAGGAGGCTGAGTGCACTGTCCCTTTAAGTGGGGGGATACTGGAGCCCAAGCACCAGCATCTAAGGCCACAGGATCCTTAAGTGTAATTAAGAAATTCATGAAAGCATGTAAGATTTACAAAGCGCTTCCACATCCTTCACCCCTTGCTGATCTCACAACCCCCGCTGTGCAGGAGAATGGGCCAGGGGCACTGCACAGACGAATCTGAGCAAAGGTGAAAAAGTTGTCCTGGTCGAACCCCGCAATCTCACCTCCCAAACCAGGGCTACTGGTGTAATGCCTTCCACATGCACCTGCTGGGCCACACCCTTTTCCAGCTCTCTCACAGCTTCATCCTACACATGGAATCTGGGAAGTATCTGGGTGCTGCTCTCCTACCCAGAAGCATCCCTGGGGGTTCTATTCCCTGAGTGCAGGCCCTGCTACCTGTGTGCTCAGAGACCATGGACCTGGGCCCTCAGGGACACAGTCAGTTCAGTTCAGTTGCTCAATTGTGTCGGACTTTTTGTGACCCCATGGATTGCAGCATGCCAGGCCTCCCTGTCCATCACCAACTCCCAGAGCTTGCTCAAACTCATGTCCACTGCGTCGGTGCTGCCATCCAACCATCTCATCCTCTGTTGTCCCCTTCTCATCCCGCCTTCAATCTTCTCCAGCATCAGGGTCTTTCCAAAGGAGTTGGTTCTTCGCATAAGGTGGCCAAAGTAATGGAGTTTTAGCTTCAGCATCAGTCCTTCCAATGAATATTCAGGGCTGGTTTCCATTAGGATTGACTAGTTCGATCTCCTTGCAGTCCAAGGGTCTCTCAGAGTCTTCTCCAACACCACACTTCAAAAGCCTCAATTCTTCAGTGCTCACCTTTTTTATAGTGCAACTCTCACATCCATACATGACTCATGGAAAAACCATAGCTTTGACCAGACGGACCTTTGTTGGCAAAGTAATGTCTCTGCTTTTGAATATGCTATCTATGTTGGGCATAGTTTTTTTTTCCAAGGAGCAAGAGTCTTTTAATTTCATGGCAGCATTCATGGTCTGCAGTGATTTTGGAGCCCCCCAAAATAAAGTCTCTGTTTCCGCTCTTTCCCAATCTATTTGCCATGAAGTGATGAGACTGTATGCCATGACCTTAGTTTCCTGAATGTTGAGTTTTAAGCCAACTCTTTTGCTCTCCTCTTTCACTTTCATCAAGACGCTCTTCAGTTCTTCTTCACTTTCTGCCGTAAGGGTGCTGTCATCTGCATTCTAAGGTTATTGATATTCCTTGCAGCAATCTTGATTCCAGCTTGTGCATCATCCAGCCCGGTATTTCACATGATGTTCTCTGCATAGAAGTTACATAAGCAGGGTGACAATATACAGCCTTGACTTACTCCTTTTGCTATTTGGGACCAGCCTGTTGATCCATGTTCACTTCTGACTGTTGCTTCTTGACCTGTATATAGATTTCTCAGGAGGCAGGTCAGATGCTCTGGTATTCCCATCTCTGTCAGAATTTTCCACAGTTTGTTGTGAATCCCACAGTCAAAGGCTTTGACATAGTCAATAATGCAGAAACAGATGTTTTTCTGGAACTCTCGCTTTTTTGATGATCCATCGATGCTGGCAATTTGATCTCTGGTTCCTCTGCCTTTTCTAAAACCAGCTTGAACATCTGGAAGTTCACGGTTCATGTATTGTTGAAGCCTGGCTTGGAGAATTTTGAGCATTACTTTGCTGGCTCTGTCAGTACAGAATTTGCCTGCAATGCAGACCTGGGTTTTATCCCTGGGTTGGGAAGATCCCCTGGAGAAGGGAAAGGCTACCCACTCCTGTATTCTGGCCTGGAGAATTCCATGGACTGTGTAGTCCATGGGGTCACAAAGAGTCAGACACAACTGGGCAACTTTCACTTTGCTAGCATGTGAGATGAGTGCAATTGTGCACTCATATATAGTTGGAATATACTTTGGCAATGCCTTTCTTTGGGATTGGAATGAAAACTGATCTTTTCCAGGGCCAGAGAGGTGGAGAATAATGCTTAAAGCACACAGGGCCGAAGGTGAGAACTCACCTTTTAAAGCTTCATTTCTCTTCCTGCTCCTGCTTCTCTCCCTCGGCTCCATTTGATGCTGAGAGAAAAGAAAAAAACAGGGGATCCATTGTCTCTCTCCCTCTCTAGACAAGCATCAGACACTCAGCGGCCATTCATAATCTGATTTTCTATGTTTAACAGAGCTCTGCCGGTTTTCTTTCCTTTCACTCATTGTTAAAGCAGATACAAACATTTTCTGTTTTCCTTCTGTGAAGAACATAAAGAAGGATTTTCAACATGAGATTCACGCTGAACTTCTTTCATCACTGTTCCTCAGCTTAAGAAATGCACACGTTCTCAGACCTAAGGGTGAGTGTGAGCGCTGTCAGTTAGGTCTCTGCTTCCTGAGACCAGGGCCCCTCCAATCCCTGCTCTGAGGCTCTCGGCGCCTCAGCAGTGACCTCAGATTAGTCCTGGTCAGAGACACCTGTTCACATCTGGCGAACTGGTATCAGAGTCTGTCCTATGCCAAGGCTGAACTCAGTGTCCAGTCCTCAGACCCTGTATCTGGGGACTTGCCTGGGAAGCCTCCACCACCCCTGAAAACTAGTTTGAGATCTTTGGATTGAAATCCCACTGTTCACAGTATGCCCTCCCATCCTGGTTTGTACCTAAAGGGATGATGCTCTATTCTTCCTTGAGAATAGATGTCCTGTTCTTTACCATCCCAGGAGTTTGTCTAGTCGATTCAGAAATTTGGAAATAATAATAGTAAAAAAGAGAGCATCTTGTGCTTGTGAGTCTGGGCCAAGGGTCCCTTACCTTCCTGATCAATCATTAATCACCTCCAAAATGGAACTGGGGCCAAGTATCAAACTTCAGCCACATGTCAGAAGTGCTTTTCAGAGCACAGAGAGGATTCTCCGACATCTGATGCACACTGCTGCCTTCAGGAAACTGAGCAAAAGGTGTGCACTGGGGGCTAAAGCCCGAGACCCCATCACAGAGCTGCAGTCTGGTCAGAGAGGGGTCCTGAGGGTGGGGGAGGGGGAAAAGGGGAGGAGGCTGGACTGTGGTCCCTCCCAAATCATCCAGCCACACTCTTTGTCCTTGGTACCTCTCAGTCATTGAGGATGTTCAAGTGCCCATCAGTGTCCCAAAGGGTGGGATCAGTCCCTACCTGGAATTTGGTGAAATGGAAGCTGGGACAATATGTAGTCAAGCTCCTTACAGGGATAAAATGGAAAGTTGACATTTTGCCTCTTCCTTTCCTGCTTGTATAGTTGTGAGGTGGTAGGAGGTGCTGCTGCTATGCCCATGAAGAACTGCACCTTTGTTAGCTACCGTTCTGTGGGATATGAAAGCAAACCCCATTCAGTGTCAAAAAATCCAGTGGCCTCTCCATTGGGCAGCAGCCACAAAAGCTGGAGCATATGTGGACAAGCATAAGATGACTTAACAAGTTTATTCTGGAAGATTACACAGACATTTTTGGTAGCTCTTTACACTGCATCACTCACACACTGAGGAATGTCATATCCTTTAACAACGAGCAAAATGTTTACAAAAGTTAAAGTGGTCTCATACCTGGATAATCTGTAGCATAGAAAACTTTTTGCTTTAAGTAATTCAGCCCTTGCATGAAGGTCAATCCAAATGTTAATGATTACACTAACGTGAATGAGGCTTTACGCATGAAATTCCCCTGAGGTTTATATTTCTCCTCATCTCACTAAAACACTCTTTTAGGGCCAGATGATGTTGGAAACATGTGTCCTATTTTTATTTTTTTACTCTCCAGGAGTATACCACCTCACCTGCACTGGGTTCCAACATCCTCCTTTCGATGATTGTTCAGCAGCCGGTTGCGATTTTGGTGTTCTTGCAGGAGAACAGACACACATGTGCTTCAACTCCACCATCTTGCCACAACGAGCTGCTGAACAACCATCGACAGGAGGATGTTGGAACCCACCAGAAAAAGATTCCCCACATCCAAGGACAAAAGAGATGGGAATACCAGACGACCTTACCTGCCTCCTGAGATATCTGTATGCAGGTCAAAAAGCAGCAGTCAGAACTGGACATGGAACAACGGAGGGGTTCCAAACTGGAAAAGGGGTACATCAAAGCTGTATACTGTCACCCTGCTTCTTTAACTTATATGTAGAGTACATCATGTGAAATGCAAGGCTAGCTGAAGCACAAGCTGGAATTAAGATTGCTAGGAGAAATATCAATAACTTCAGATACTCAGATGACATCACCTTTATGGCAGAAAGCAAAGAAGAACTAAAGAGCCTCTTGATGAAAGTAAAAGAAAAAAGTGAAAAAGTTGGCTTAAAACACAACATTCAAAATGGCACCCAGTCCCAGCACTTCATGGCAAATAGAGGGGAAACAATGGAAACAGTGACAGACTGTACTTTCTTGGGCTCTAAGAAAGTAGGTGGTGACTGCTGCCGTGAAATTAAAAGACACTTGCTCCTTGGAAGAAGAGTTAAGACCAACCTAGACAGCATATTAAAAAGCAGAAACATTGCTTTGCCAACAAAGGTCCATTTAGTCAAACCTATGGTTTTTCCAGTAGTCATGTATGGATGTGACAGTTGGACTATAAAGAAAGCTGAGCACCAAAGAATTGATATTTTGAGCTGTGGTGTTGGAGAAGACTCTTGAGAGCCCCGTGGACTGCAAAGAGATCCAACCAGTCAATTCTAAAGGAAATCAGTCCTGAATATTCATTGGAAGGATGGATGATCACGCTGAAGCTCCCATAATTTGGCCTCCTGATGTGAATAGTCGACTCACTGGAAAAGTTTCTGATGCTGGAAAACATTGAGGGCAGTAGGATAAGAGGGTGACAGAGGATGAGCTGGCTGGACGGCACCACCGACTCAATGACCATGGGTCTGAGCAAACTCAAAGAGACAGTGAAAGACAGGGAAACCTGTCCTGAGCTTGCACAGAATCGGACATGACTGATTTCTAGTCAAGGCTATGGTTTTTCCAGTCATCATGTATGGATGTGAGAGTTGGACTGTGAAGAAAGCTGAGTGCCAAAGAATTGATGCTTTTGAACTGTGGTGTTGGAGAAGACTCTTGAGAGTCCTTGGACTGAAGGAGACCCAACCAGTCCATCCTAAAGGAGATCAGTCCTGGGTGTTCACTGGAAGGACTGAGGTTCAAGCTGAAACTCTAATACTTTGGCCACCTGATGCAAAGAGCTGACTCATTTGAAAAGACCCTGATGCTGGGAAAGATTGGGGGCAAGAGGAGAAGGGGATGACAGAGGATGAGATGGTTGAGTGGCATCACCGCCTCGATGGACATAGGTTTCAGTGGACTCCCGGTGTTGGTGATGCACGGGGAGGCCTGGTGTGCTGCAGTTCATGGGGTTGCAAAGAGTTGGATACTACTGAGTGGCTGAACTGAACTGAACTAGTGGTAAAGAGCCTGCCTGCCAATGCAGGAGATGTTAGAGACCTGGATTTGATTCCTGGTAGGGAAGATCCCTGGAGAAAGGCATGGAAACCCACTCCAGTATTCTTGCCTGGAAATCCCATGGACAGAGGAGCCTGATGGTCCAGTGGGTCGTAAAGAGTTTGACACAAATGATGCAACTCAGCACACATGCAAGCATAATTATCATATTCTCATCCAAATTATTGAGGTATGATTCGCTCAGTTTGTGGTGAGAAGGAAACAAACTGCTTCACTAACTAACAGACAGAATGGAGAGAGGCACCCTTTAAAACACACCCATATTGCCATATACAAGTCACAATTTGTAACTAAAAATGTGTGGAAACCAATCTTAGTAGACTGTTTAGACATTAAAGAGCTATGGGCAATGGGATGCATTTTGAGTTTGCCTTATTCTATTTTCATTCAAAAATTTCTTTTCTACATATACCATGTACCTCTTACTAGAGGATTTTGGGTGCCTGTGAATCAAGGAAAATTTGCAAATAAGTCAAAATCTAACAGAAACTTCATTCACAGATGCTTCAGTTTTCTGTTTTATTGATACCACTTTATAGATGGACTGGAATCAACTAAAGCCTGTTGAAAATACCTGTGTAAAGAGTAACTAATAGCTTTCATATTTTCACTACATTGAGAAAATCTATTCTTTTTTTTTAAAAAGTACTTTGCAAGCAGATCATAAATCAATTTTTTTAAATGGCATCAGTCAGTCTCACCAGTTAAGAGTGACTGGAGCAGTCTCTGGGAGGACCTTCCAGGAAATTCACCCAAGTACAAAGAGGACTCCAACGTAAGCATAGCTGACATATCCAGTTTCTATCACTCCATTGCCCCTGGCATTTTCTACAATATAAGTAGGTTTTGATTTCCATCTTATATTTACAAAAATTTAAATCACATCTAGAAAAACTTAGGAGGTTCTGTGGACTATTACTTTTCCTGAAGAGTGACTAGAAAAACAAATTAATATGTTATTTCTGATCCAATTTGGAAATAGAATTTAAGATTCATATGAATAGTCTCAGGCTTTCCAGGAGGCACTAGTGGTAAAGAAACCGCCTGCCAATCCAAGAGACATAAGAGATGTGGGTTCCGTTCCTACGTCAGAAAGATCCCCTGGAGGCGGCCATGGTAACTCATTCCAGTATTCTTTCCCGAAGAACTCCATGGACAGAGAAGCCTGGCAGGCAACAGTCTATAGCAAAAAATCAGACATGACTGAACTTCCTTAGTACACTTATACCTGAATAATCGTATTTTTACGCTTTATACGTATGACAGCTGCCTCCTCACCCAAAAAAGTCACAGCTGATCTCTTACGAAAAAACATTCTTTAGGTTTAGATCTATATAAACTAATATTATTCAGCAACTTTATTATCATCGTTTTTAAGTTTCTTTTTTTTTTTAAAATCTATGAGCCTTCCTGGTATGTAATTGAAACTCACTCTTGCTTCTATAACCAAGCTGGAATTTCTTAAAAACACCACTTCATTGGTTTTTTCCTAGGATCAAGTCCCAGGCATCCTGTTCATCCATGATGCTACAATATAGAAACTCTGATCCTCAAATGCTCAGTTGCATCCAACTCTGTGAACTCATGGACACTAGCCTGCCAGGCTCATCTGTCCATGAAATTTTCCAGGCAAGAATACTGGAGTGGGTTGCCATTTCCTTCTCCAGCGGATCATCTTGAGCCAGTGATTGAAATGCCTCTCTTGGGTCTCCTGCATTGGGAGGTGGATTTTTTCCTCCTTCACCACTAGTGAAGACCTCTGTAAAGTAGAAGATAGATGTAAAATGCAAACATCAAAAAAAATAATCAACCTAAATGAGGATATAAGAAAGACACATGACAGCAAATCAGCATAAGATGATTTAAGAAGTCATAACAAATAATTTATGACCAACAGAAAAGAATAAAAACCAAAATTATCTAGAGATGCTACCAAAATATGTAGCCATGGATTTTCACAATGCTCTTAGAAAATGTTAAGTGACTGGCTGGATTTAAGACACATTGGACAGGACACGAATTTCTAGCTTCAGATCTCATAGTAGGAGAAATCATTAATTCTATGCAAAGGCAGTGTTACTGACTTAGTCAAGAAACGTCACTATTCCCAACCATTTTTTTTTTTCATTTGTTATTTTTTTTCAGCTTCCCTACACAGCATAAGGGATCTTCATTTCCCAAACAGGGATTGACACTGTGCCCCCTGCAGGTGGAAGTGGGGAGTCTTAATCACCGCACCACCAGGGAAGTCCCCCAAACTGTTTATTCTTAATTAGAGATTAATTTAAATATTAATATAGGCATTGAAAATCTACACTATAACCATCTGTGGAATAGATTACTGGTAAGCATTATGTTCATGGGGTTCTTAAGAATGCTGAAGTGCTTTGCCTCCTGAGAAACCCTGTATGCAAGTCAAGAAGCAACAGAACCAGACATGGAACAATGGACTGGTTCCAAACTGGGAAAGAGGTACGTCAAGGCTGTCATGCAAAATGCCAGGCTAGATGAAGCACATCTTGGAATCAAGATTGCCGAGAGAAACATCAATAACCTCAGATATGCAGAATGCCACCCTTTCGGCAGAAAGTGAAGAACTAAAGAGTCTCTTGATGAAAGAGGAGAGCAAAAAAGCTGGCTTATAACTCAACATTCAAAAAACAAAGATTACGGCATCTGGTCCCATCACTTCATGGCAAATAGATGGAGAAACAATGACAGACTCTTTTCTTGGATTGCAAAATTTCTGCGATGGTGATTGCAGCCATGAAATTAAAGATGCTTGTTCCTTGGAAGAAAAGCTATGATAAAGCTAGATAGCATTATTAAAAAGCCGGGACATTACTTTGTCAACAAAGGTCTGCATAATCAAAGCTATGGTTTTTTAGATAGTCACGTATGGATGTGAGATTTGGACCATAGAGAAAGCTGAGCACTGAAGAATTGATGCTTTTGAACTGTGGTGCTGGAGAAGACCCTTGAGAGTTCCCTTGGCTTGCAAGGAGATCAAACCAGTCAATCCTAAAGGAGATCAATCCTGAAGGACTCTTGCTGAGGCTAAAACTCAAATCCTTGGCCACCTGATGCAAAGAGCCAACTCACTGGAAAAGACCCTGATGCTGGGGAAGACTGAAGGCAGGAGAAGGGGATGACAGAGGATGAGATGGTTGGATGGCATCACCAACTCAATGGACATGAGTTTGAGCAAGCTCCGGGAGATGGTGAAGGACAGGGAAGCCTGGCATGCTGAAGTCCATGGGGTCTCTAAGAGTTGGACATGACTGAACAAAAACAACGAAGCATTATGCACAATCTATACCACTTATTGGGGTCCCTCGTGGCTCACATGGTAAAGAATCAGCCTGCAATGCAGGAAACCCGGATTTGAACCCTGGGTCGGGAAGATTCCCTGGAAATGGGAATGGCAACTCACTCCAGTATTTTTCCCTGGAAGAATTCCATGGACAGAGGAACCTGGCGGGCAGGCTACAGCTCATGGGGTCACTAAGAGTCAGACAATACTGAGAGATTAACACTTTGACTTTTCACACCACTTAGTAATGTAACAGCATTAAACCTCCATTCCTAGAAGGCTAGCTCAGTCGATGACATGGGAAGTCCCATCAGATTCTAGCAAGCTCTGAGGCTGGCAGATATTCAGGTAAGAAAGCTAATGAAAGAAACTTTTGGACATACAAAGACATAGAAAGTATAGGAGACTTTGACTTTCCTAAAAAAATTTCTCCAGGATATTCTCTAGTGCAAACACACACTAAATTCAAGAGCTAGGGAAACACAAGACCCAAGAACAGTGGCAGCATCACTAGTAACATACGATTAAGTCTAAACCACTGTCAGGAAGTAATAACCTGGATCTAAACTCCCATATGAAACCAGCAGTAGGACTGCAGTGGGACTATTAAAGCTCTTGGCCAAATGCAGGGAGAATACAAGAGCCCTACTCTCAGTGTCTCCACTGTCCATTCATTATTTGTGAAACAGCAGTCCTCAGAGAATAGTAACCCTGCTTGATCAACATCAGTGACTACCAGTACATACACAAAGTCCTTGAGCTCTTTTGGGACTTTCCTGATGACTTAGATGGTAAAGAATCTGCCTGCAGTGGAGGAGATCGGGGCTCAACCGCTGGGTTGGGAAGATCCCCTGTAGTAGGAAACAATAACCCACTCCAGTATTCTTGCCTGGAGAATCCCATGGACAGAGGAGCCTGGCAGTCTACAGTCCATGTGGTTGCAAGAGTCAGACACGACTTAGCAACCAAACCACCACCACTACCACGTGCTAGTAAAGTAGTGCTCAAAACACTCCAAGCCAGGCTTCAACAGTGTAAACCATGAACTTCCAGATGTTCAAGCTGGATTTAGAAAAGGCAGAGGAACCAGAGATCAAATCGCTAACATCATTGGATCATCAAAAAAGCAGAGTTCCAGAAAAACATCTATTTCTGCTTTATTGACTATGCCAAAGCCGTTAAAAAATATTTTGATTTCTGTCATACATCAGCACGAATTACCAATAGGTGTACAAATGTCCCGTACTTCTTGAATCTCCCTCCCACCTCTCGCCCATTCCCACCCTTCTAGGTTATTAGAGAGCCCCAGTTTGAATTCCTTGAGTCATATAGCAAATTCCCGTTGACTATCTAGTTACCTGCTTCTTTACTGAGTGTAATTTGGGTGGAATTTGTTGAAATGAGGCTGTATCTCACATGTATGTACATGTGATACCTGATATGAAGTGCTTTTAGGTGAAAAAAATATGTTCTAGAGTTGGCTTTCCTGCATATTAATAATCAAAGAAGCAAACTTTGTGCAACATTTGAACAAATTCTTATGGAAATTAAAAGGAAATAACTGCCTATAAACAAAACACAACTAAAAGAGTTTTGAGAAGACACAAGACAAACACAAATCAAAGTATGTCCTGAGAAGAAACAACAGTGAAACCAGTGTTGGCACTGGGTCACATTCCTGGGAACCAATTTGGTTCTAGCTCCTAGGATTGATGGGAACCTGAGTCTATTAAGAGCACCTCTGAGTTAGGACACAAAATGGAAGAGTATATATTTCCCTATACATTCAGAAAACTGTGTTTTGTGTGTGTGTGTGTGTACAAACATGCTGTTGCTGCTGTTGTTGGAGTCATCAGATCATGAGTCATTCTTTTGCACCCTCATGGACTGTAGCCCACCAGGCTCCTCTGTCCTACAGATTCTCCAGGCAAGGATACTGGAGAGGTTTGCAATTTCCTTCCACAGGGGATCTTCCTGATCCAGGGATCAGACCCAGGTCTCATGCACTGACAGGTGGGTTTCTTTACCCCTGACTCACCTGGGAAGCCCCTATACAAACATGGGGATACTGTATCTGTACACTATGGGCACACTTTGTTATTATTGTTAAATATACAGCAAAAAAAGAGTTACCTTTCAGAAACTGTCATTATTTTAAACCTCAGTCAAAATTTTACACTTGACAAAGCAGAAGAATGAGCTGAAGAATGTTTAAGAGTAATAAACAGAGTTAATTTCCTAACTCTTTCATTTTATCATGTATTTAAACATAGCAGAAGTTGTGTTTCAAAGTTTGTAAGAAAACAAAATATAAATTTAGCTAAAGAATATTCTTTTTGAAAGCAGAATCCCTGAAACCCAGCTCTAAGTATCTCTCTAAGTTGATATATGTTTTAGAGGTGGAATTGAGTTATTACTGGTAAATTAATAAGAAAAGAACTACAGATGATGTGGGCCTTACATACCTGCTTGAAATGTTTTGTAGGGGCTTATAATCATTCACCATGACAGGAACAGTCCCAGGGTTTCCCCTCCTGGAGAGCTTGGTGGAGCAGAGAGGCCTGAAAGTCTAGCTCCAAGTCCTCCAACTGTCCAAAGAAACTGCCAGTGTGAGGCCAACTGCTGCTCCTTGGGGATGGAAGGGTCCTGCCCCAGGATTCCAAGGATGGTACTGGCCTCAGTGACAGTTAAATGAGAAGACTCTACTGTGCAGGCTTGATGGACATCCATGTGTGATGGCCCAGCCTGTGGAAAGGAGAAAATCCTTCCTTCGATCATACAGTGGGAGACAACCAGAA
The DNA here is from genome assembly GCA_935064755.1 of Tragelaphus eurycerus. Classification (NCBI taxonomy): domain Eukaryota; kingdom Metazoa; phylum Chordata; class Mammalia; order Artiodactyla; family Bovidae; genus Tragelaphus; species Tragelaphus eurycerus. The sequence goes on from CAKXYN010000536.1 coordinate 28,148, forward strand.
GGGCGTTCTGCTGAGGACATTGTGAATGGATCATTCAACAAAGCCTTTAAAAAGTTGTTTTTAACTAGAGGATGATTGCGGAGAAGGCAATGGCACCCTACTCCAGTACTCTTGCCTGGAAAATCCCATGGACGGAGGAGCCTGGCAAGGCTGCAGTCCATGGGGTCGCTAAGAGTCAGACACGACTGAGCAACTTCCCTTTCACTTTTCACTTTCATGCAACCCACACCAGTATTCTTGCCTGGAGAATCCCAGGGATGGGGGAGCCTGGCAGGCTGCAGTCCTTGGGGTCGCACAGAGTTGGACACGACTGAAGCGACTCAGCAGCAGCAGCAGCAGAGGATGATTGCTTTACCATGTTGGGGTTTCTGCTGTACAGCCATGTGAATCGCTCATAACTATAATATTTCTGCCATACAATTATGTGCATAGATGTACAATGTATATACATGACATAATGTATATACATTGTATATTCCCCCTCTCTTGAGCCTCCCTCCTATCTCCTACACCCCGCCCCTCTAGGTCCTCACAGAGCACCAGGCTAGGCTTCCTGTGATATATAGCAGCTTCCCATTAGCTATCCATTTTACACATGGTGGTATATATATATATGTCAATATGACTTTCTAAATTCAGCCCAACCTCTCCTTCCCCTGCTGTGTCCACAAGCCTGTTTGCTATGTCTACATCTCTGTTCTTTACCAGCAAAAACATTAATAAATACCATTTTTCTAGATTCCATATGCATGCATTATCCATATATAGGCATTAATATAGATATGTGTTTTTCTCTCTTTTGACTTCAGTCTACGTTCATTCCCCTCACTACAATGGACTCAATTTCATTCCTTTTTATAGCTGAATAATGTTCCACTGTATATATGTACCCCCAAATCTTTATCCATTCATCTGTCAATGGATGTCTCAGAGAAGGCAATGGCACCCCACTCCAGTGCTCTTGCCTGGAAAATCCCATGGACAGAGGAGCCTGGTAGGCTGCAGTCCATGAGGTCGCTAAGAGTCGGACACGACTGAGCAACTTCACTTTCACTTTTCACTTTCATGCATTGGAGAAGGAAATGGCAACCCACTCCAGTGTTCTTGCCTGGAGAATCCCAGAGACAGCGGAGACTGTTAGGCTGCCGTCTAGGGGTCGCACAGAGTCGGACACGACAGAAGTGACTTAGCAGCAGCAGCAGCAGTCAATGGATGTCTAAGTTACTTCCACATCCTGGCTACTCTAAATAGTGCTGCAATGAGCATTGCGGTATATGCGTCTTTTTGAATTGTGGTTTTCTCAAGGTATATGCCCAGTAATGGAATTACTGGGTCATATGGTAGTTTTATTCCTCATTTTTTAAGGAATCTCCATACTGCTGTTCATAGCGGCTGTATCAATTTACATTCTCACCAACAGTGCAGTGCAAGAGGGTTCCCTTGCCTCCACATTCTCTATAGCCATTCTGACTGGTGTGAGGTGATACCTCATTGTAGTTTTGATTTGTATTTCTCTAATAATGAGTGATGTTGAGTATTTTTTCATGTGTTTATTGGCCATCTGTATGTCTTCTTTCGGGGAAGGCAATGGCACCCCAACCCAGTACTCTTGCCTGGAATATCCCATGGATGGAGGAGCCTGGTAGGCTCGTCCATGGCGTCGCTAAGAGTAGGACACGACTGAGTGACTTCACTTTCACTTTTCACTTTCATGCATTGGAGAAGGAAATGGCAACCCACTCCAGTGTTCTTGCTTGGAGAATCCCAGGGACGGAGGAGCCTAGTGGTCTGCCGTCTATGGGGTCGCACAGAGTCAGACACGACTGAAGCGACTTAGCAGCAGCAGCATGTCTTCTTTGGAGAAATGTCTGTTTAGGTCTTCTGCCTAGGTTTTTTGATTGGGTTGTTAGTTCTTTCTGATATTGAGCTGCATGAGTTGTTTGTCTATTTTGGAGATTAATCCTCTGTTAATTGTTTTCTTTGCAATTATTTTCTCCCATTCTGACCATTGTCTTTTAATCTTTTTTACAGTTTCCTTTGTTGTGCAAATGCTTTTAAATTTAATTAGACCCCATTTGTTTATTTTTGTTTTTATTTCCATTATTCTATGAGGAGGGTCAGAGAGGATCTTGCTGTTACATAGTCAAAGACTGTTTTGCACATGTTTTAATCTAAGAGTTTTACAATTTCTGGCCTTACATTTAAGGGCATTTTCAGTTTGTTTTTGTGTATGTGCTAGAAACTGTTCTAATTTCAAAGAGTCCTTCATCCATCATTCTCCAGGCGTTCTGTCTATTAGATCAAATCCCTTGAATCTACTTCTCACTTCCTCTGTATAATCATAAGAGATTTGATTTAGGTCATGTCTGAATGGCCTAGTGCTTTTCTCTGTTTTCCATTTAAGTTTCAATTTTGCAATAAGGAGCTCATGATTGGAGCCACAGTCAGCTCCTGGTCTTGTTTTTGCTGACTGTATGAGCTTCTCCATCTTTGACTGCAAATAATATCGTCAGTCTAATTTTGGTATTGAGCGTTTGGTGATGTCCATGTGTAGAGTCGCCTCTTGTGTGGTTGCAAGACGGTTCTCTTGGCAAGAACCAGTGCATTCTCTTGGCAAAACTCTATTAGCTTTTGCCCTGCTTCATTTTGTACTCCAAGCTCAAACTTGCCTGTTACTCCAGGTATCTCTTGACTTCCTGCTTTTGCATTCCAGTTCCCTATGATGAAAAGAACCTCTCTTTTTGGTATTAGTTCTAGAAGGTCTCTTAGGTCTTCACAGAATGGTCAACTTTAGCTTCTTCTGCATCAGTGTCTGGGGCATAGGCTTGGATTACTGTGATGGTGAACGGTTTGTTCTGGAAAGGAACCAAGATCATTCTGCCGTTTTTGAGATTGTACCCAAGTACTGCATTTTGGACTCTTGTTGACTATGAGGGCTACTTCATTTCTTCTAAGGGATTCTTGCCCATGGTAGCATATATAATGGTCATGTGAATTCAACTCACCCATTCTCATCCATTTTAGTTCACTGATTCCTAAGATATCAGTGTTCACTCTTGCCATCTCCTGTTTGACCACTTCCAATTTACCTTGACTCATGGACCTAACATTCCAGATTCTGATGCAGTATCGTTTTTACAGCATCGGACTTGACTCTCACCACCAGACACATCCACAACTGGGTGTCGTTTCCACTTTGGCTCAGGCTCTTCATTCCTTCTGGAGCTATTTTTCTGCTTTTCTCCAGTAGCTTATTGAACACCTACTGACCTAGGGGGTTCATCTTTCAGTGTAATATCATTTTGCCTTTTCAGACTGTTCATGGGATTCTCAGGGCAAGAATGCTGAAGTGGTTTGCCATTCCCTTGTCTAGTGGACCACATTTTGTCAGAACTCTCCACCATGACTTGTCTGTGTCTGGCCCTACAGGGCATGGCTCAACATTTTATTGAATTACACAGGCTGTGATATTTGTATGTATAATAAAAAAATATTTTTTTCTTACTATCTTTGAAATTTGGGCAAATTTCCTGAAACTCCTGCATTTACTATTAATTTCTTGCTGTATTTTTTCTCCATGGTATTTGCCATTATCAAGTCTATATAACTTATAAGTTCTGCTCAACTGTGCAGCATCTTCAATCAATCAAACGTTATTCCTCAGTAGCATCTCTAAGCATCAGATTCTTTCCATTTCAAAATGTGTTTTCTACTATTTTCTAGGGAAGAAAAATTTTATATCCTACACTGTTAAATTTTACATGCTTTTGAAGTCTAATTTAAGAAAAGTAATTTAAATCACCTGAGTTTTTTTTAGATTATTATTCATAAAATTTTGCTGAATCCTCTATAACTGATTGAACATATTTCTACATAGTCATATATACCTTCTACGACATTTATAAGACAAGCAGTTCAAAGAACTTTTTACAATTCTGATCATACATCTACTTATTGAACATACCTTTCAAATCTGTTGATGACAGAATTAATTTTAATTCTCCTTTTAATGTGGTCTACATGGTATAACTCAGAGCTTAAGAGAGCCAAATTGAAGTATATGAAATACATATATTATGTTTGTAGAAACTGGAAACATAGATTTAAATTATTGAAAATAGTTTTATTAATTATGTAACTAATAATTAAATAATTTGTTATTAACTATTTAAAGTAATAATTTTCAGCTGTGAGAATTTTAGTTTTACTGTGTCTTTTCTAATGAGTAGAATTCCTTTGCCTTACTCAAGAAATAAATTAATTCTTTTAATTTTAGTGATATGAGTAACTTGCCCATATATTTTCATCTCTTTGATTCAGATCCCAGATTCTGTTTACCTTCAGGTTCACACACCAACAATAAGGAGAAAGGAATATCATGGTAGAATTCTCTTTTCAAACTAAGATACTTGATATGGTACAAATTTAGCAGGTCCTTGAAAAATTACAGTAAGTTGGTTTTGGTCACTAATTCACCCCTTCCTCCCTCCCTCCCTCCCTCCAATCTTTCCTTCTCCCTTCCTTGCCTCCTTGCCTCGCTCCTGCTTTCCTTCCACCCCCACTTCTTCTGTCTCTCCCTCCTCCCCTCCCTCTTTTCCATCCAGCCTTCTTTCTTTCATTTTCTCCTAGAGACTTCTGGCTAAAGATAACAGATTCAAAAATGCATATTTTTTACTTCTAATGAAATTCATTAAACCAACTAAAGAGAGAGAAAGAGTGCACAAATAAGTCAACATAATTTTGCAAGATAGAAGAGCCTGAGTGAAGGGTTGCGAGGGCTGAAAAATCTGACCATCAGGTATTTAGAAAGGAATGGCCAAAAAGTCACAAGGTAATTAATATTTTGGGAACCTAGAAGGATTCAGGGATTAGGGACACCAGATTATGAAACTGACCAACTTCCAAGAGCCAGAGACAGTTTTGAAGCTTCTGGATCACCCAGATCTTGATGCTCCCTGCTGTGACTATGGCAGAAATTGTATATATGTGTGAACTTTACCAAAACACTTCCTGCTGGAGTTGTTATGAAGTAAAAGTATATGAGACTGAACACAGCCTTGTAACCTATTAAGGGGAGTTGCAGAATTAAGTACAGACTGACTACTTTTTCTTTTTTCTTTCTTGTCCATTTGGTAAAAAAAAAAAAAAAAAAATATATATATATATATATATATATATATATATATATTTTACCCTTTGGAGTATTATTAAGTCATCAGCTCAGTTGATTAAGAATCCATCTGCAATGCAGGAGACCCTGGTTTGATTTCTGGGTCAGGAAGATCCGCTGGAGAAGGAATAGGCTACCCACTCCAGTATTCTTGGGCTTCCCTGGTTGCTCAGCTGGTAAAGAATCTGCCTGCAATGTGGGAGACCTGCGTTCCATCCTTGGGTTAGGAATATCCTCTGGAGCAGGGAAAGGTTAACCACTCTAGTATTCTGGTCTGGAGAATTCCATGGACTGTATAGTCCATGGGGTCACAAAGAGTCAGACACAATTAGCCACTTTCATTTTCATGGTTTTCCTAGAATGTCTGGTTCATTATAATCAGTGCGAGAATCATTTTAAATATAATCAACTTCAAAACCAAACTTTTTGAATATTATGGAGATAGCCATTTCTCTGTAGATTAAAATCACGTTTTTCTGAAAAATGTCAAAAGCAAAGAAATAATTATTTTCTCCATTATCTTATCTTTGGTATTCTTTTCTGTTGATATATGTACATATATATATCTATCATATATATGGTAAGATGTTTATAAGATCTTCTGTAAGTGAATATTTTAAGAAAAAAAAACCTGCAGGTGACCATAAAGTCTGGCAATAGTGACAATGTTTTTAAAATAGAATCCTCCTAAGGCTATGGTCTTTCCTGTGGTCATGTATGGATGTGAGAGTTGGAATGTGAAGAAAGCTGAGCGCCAAAGAATTGATGCTTTTGAACTGTGGTGTTGGAGAAGACTCTTGAGAGTCCCTTGGACTCAAGGACATCCAATCAGTCCATTCTGAAGGAGATCAGCCCTGGGATTTCTTTGGAAGGAATGATGCTAAAGCTGATACTCCAGTACTTTGGCCACCTCATGCGAAGAGTTGACTCATTGGAGAAGACTCTGATGCTGGGAGGGATTGAGGGCAAGACGAGAAGGGGACGACAGAGGATGAGATGGCTGGATGGCATCACTGACTCGATAGATGTGAGTCTGGATGAACTCCGGGAGTTGGTGATGGACAGGGAGGCCTGGTATGCTGCGATTCATGGGGTCGCAAAGAGTCGGACACGACTGAGCGACTAAACTGATCTGATCTGAATTGCTGCATCTAGGATAAAGGGCAAGTTTATGCTATGGAAACTGAACCCACAAGTCACTTGAAGCAACATATGACAGATGCAGGTGCAATGACCGATGAGAATGCTGCTTTACTGCACACTGTTCATTACAATTGTGCAGGTTATTGAACTATGATTGCTAGTGAGGGACAATGCATTCATACACCAAAGCAATAAACTATTTATTCTGGATGTTGGTTTATGTTCTCTGCTTTCAGTTTGTTCAACATAAATTCAGAAAAACTGAATAATAATCAAATTGAAAAGGAAATAGCACACTTCGCAAACCATTTCCTGTACGGAATTTTCCCTAATTTGTCCCATTGTGTTAATATGAAACTCCCCTGTATAACTTTCACTGCAAAAAAAAAACCACCCCATAGAACCACAGGGCATCCACCACCACATTCCATCACGCTGTGATTCAATGAAGTTAAAAGGATGTAATGTTGAAAATTATTTATAAATTTTGTTGTTGAAATATTTAGGCACAAAGGGGGCCTAAATGATGGGATGATACTGTCATCTGATAGATAATCTAACTCAACAATGATAAATGTGCAACAGCTATGATTAATGTAAATGTTAGCAAGGCAAGGAAAGCCAGTTGTTTCTGAGCAGTGAGAAATATTATGTGGTATAAGTAAAGGGTCCCCTTTGGAAAGGGCTGGATACACAGTGTGAGGATTTGCTAACTGTTGGACATTTTGTGTACATTGTTGCACACTTTGATTATTATGAGCATTTTCTTCCAATCTGATATGAAGAAGTTCCTTCAGGTAATTTTAATAGGCCATGTGTATACATCAAGCATAGGTGAAAAGATATCTTCTATAAAATTCCACACTATTTGAAGCAAAGCGTCATTTTTTAGCCCTGTAATTAACATAAAATGGAGCCTTCTTGCATCTTGGAAACTGTATGTTTTAAAAGAATCATTTTAAATGAAAACTCCTATATAGTTCATTCATTTAAGCTATGTTATCTGAACATTTGGACCTTATTATATCTTCAGTTCAGTTCAGTTCATTTCAGTTCACTCAGTCGTGTCTGACTCTTTGCGACTCCATGAATCGCAGCACGCCAGGCCTCCCTGTCCATCACCAACTCCCAGAGTTCATTCAAACACACGTCCATCGAGTCGGTGACGCTATCCAGCCATCTCATCCTCTGTCGTCCCCTTTTCCTCCTGCCCCCAATCCCTCCCAGCATCAGAGTCTTTTCCAATGAGTCAACTATTCGCATGAGGTGGACAAAGTACTGGAGTATCAGCTTTAGCATCATTCCTTCCAAAGAAATCCCAGGGCTGATCTCCTTCAGAATGGACTGGTTGGATCTCCTTGCAGTCCAAGGGACTCTCAAGAGTCTTCTCCAACACCCAGTTCAAAAGCATCAATCCTTCGATGCTCAGCTTTCTTCACAGTCCAATCCTCACATCCATACATGACCACAGGAAAAATCATAGCCTTGACTAGATGGACCTTTGTTGGGAAACTAATGTCTCTGCTTTTCAATATGCTGTTTACATTGGTCATAACTTTTCTTCCAAGGAGTCAGCATCTTTTAATTTCATGGCTGCAGTCACTATCTGCAGTGATTTTGGAGCCCCCCAAAATAAAGTCTGACACTGTTTCCACTGTTTCCCCATCTATTTCCCTTGGAAATACGCATAATACTATTTTAGGGCATTACTACACTTTAAGAAAAAAAGTACATTTTTGCCAGAGGACAAAAAAAGGAGCATTGCTAGATATCTGATTCATTGGAAAAATCTTCATAATATTTTTAGCCTGTTTCACTTAAAAATAAAACAGAACCCACAAAGTTGACACAAACTCTATGTCCAAAATAATGTGTTAGTTGCAGAGTCCCCTGGCAAGTGAGACACCACAGATATTATTATTGCTGCTTTATTTCATCGCAAAACCCATTTATTGCAGTTTTTTACTTGGTTTCCAAAGTAAAGTAATCTGCATCTTGAAATCAGATCTTATTCCCAAAGAGGTTTTTAAAAATATGATGTGGCACCATCTGACTGGAATATGAATAAAATAAGACAATAAGATATTTGACTCTCATTGCAGGTTGGCAGCATTTCACTCGTGTTTAAACTTTGTGATTCTCTAATCCGTGGGGCAGAGCTCAAGCTACTGAAGATCTGTGGAGGAAAGACTTTTGCAGACCTGCAGGGGGTGAACGTTGTGATTCTACTCCTTAGGTAAGTACAGTGGTTACAAAGAGACTAGAGCATGATCCTTTCTCCAAGCAGAGAACCCCATCTGGGGCAATGCTGGAAATGTCTGGATGTCTTAGAGTTCTGGGGGTGGGTCAGGGCACCGTCACTGGTCCTTCCCCTGCGCTGCTGGCTTATGATGTGACATCAGACCCACCTTGAAGACCTGTCAGTGGGGGGATACTCAGATCCTGAAGAACACTTGTGAGGTGGGAGGGCTCAGAGAGAGGTTTCTGTGGGATGCTCTGAGAGGTCTCTGGGTGGGATTTCTCAGAGTGGGTATGTGGGAGGGCCCCATGTGGGGCCAGTGTGGGTCTCTGCATGGGGACACAGTGGGGGACACCCTATTGCTGACCTTTCTGCCCATGAAGGCAGATGAAGGGCTCAGGGACTTGCACCGTCCTGTTTCTTGTTGTTCTGTCAGTGTTTGTGCTGCTAAGTCATGTCAGTCGTGTCCGACTCTGCGTGACCCCATAGACGTCAGCCCACCAGGCTCTCCTGCCCCTGGGATTCTCCAGGCAAGAAAACTGGAGTGGGTTGCCATTTCCTTCTCCAATGCATGAAAGCGAAAAAGTGAAATTGAAGTCGCTCAGTCATGTCCGACTCTTAGCGACCCCATGGACTGCAGCCCACCAGGCTCCTCCATCCATGGGATTTTCCAGGCAAGAGTACTGGAGTGGGGTGCCATTGTTTGTGAGGAAGGAGCAAATTGGCCAAGATTGTGTGTTCAGGCTCTCTCGCCCACATTTTGTAAATAATGACTAACAGCTGGGATCATTGTAGCACTGCGCATGCCCGTCACGAGACACTTGCTTGGTCATGGACTGCTTTATGCAGTACATCTGTACAAGCTTCACCTGAAAAAGCCTGGAAGGGTGGTTGTGTGCGGTTATGCTGTGTTAGTTTATGCTGTGGCTGCTGCATCAGCCAGGAGAGAATAAACGTGTCTGCAGTTCCTACAGCTCCTTGAGTCGTCTTCCAGCATCTCAGCTCATGCCTTGCCTACCCTGAATTCAAAGAACAGAACGCACAATATGAACAACAAGATGGTGTAACGAACAGGATCAGCGCTACAGTGTCCTTCTGCGTCACTTCTCTGGGCAGGTGCCTAGGGGGGCCAGAACCACCCCCCACCCCGCAACACTCCCCTTCTAATGCCTCTCAGAGGCCCGGGCCGCAGCCAGACTCGAGGTCCCTGCTCCACGACCCCTCTCCTGAGCTCTTGCCGTCACTCTGTAACCTGGTCCCTCCCCTCCCCTCTGTTCCCAGAAGAGCCCCGACTTCTGCCACACGCCACCAGCTCCTGGTCCCGCCTGTGGAGTCCTGACGGGCATGGGGGCAGGCCATTCCTGCTGCCTCCTGGGTCAGGGGCACCCCCTGGAGCAGGAGTCACTGACCTGGAGCCCTGACCTGCTCTAGGGAATTGCGCCTGTCTCCCTGCTTTCAAATGTGAAAAGCCTGGGGAGGAAAGCCGACTGCACCCTTGTCCCCACAGGTCACTTCCTGCCCAGTGGGTGACACATCCAGTCTGCCAGTCTCTTCTCCATCTGGGCTCTGCAGTGAGCAAGGCTGAGGGCAGGCGAGACTTGCCACAACTCTGCCGCAGTCGCTGGGCCTGTCGAGTCCCACCTGTTCAGTCCCGGGGAGGCTCCTTGGGGCACATGTGTAAGGCAGAGGTCAGGGACTGTGAGTCTGCCCCAATCCCGGTCCCGTGAAAGCTGACTGTTTACACTGTGGAGAAGTGAAGCTTCCCTGCTCAGAGGCTCCACTGCCTCTGGGAGCCTGACTCTCTGTGGAGGAGCTCCAGGTGGCTTCACACTATCTGAGCTCTGAAAGCTGGAGTAGGGGGGAGACTCTGAGGTGGGGCCACTAGGAGCCGCCAGGCCCCTCATTTCCTTCCTCTGGGCCTGTAGCTGTGGTGGGATGCCAGGGCCTCCTTGGTCACTGCACCATGTATGGACACCTCTGCCACCTGCCTCCTTCCCCTGCATCCCACCCTAGGGGCACAGAGTCCCACCCTCAGACAGTGAGGTGGCTGCGCACAATCATGCCCCTGCTCTTACCCCAGGGGAGGTGGGAGCTGTGAGCAGGGCTGTCCTCTCCTCGGGGACAGAGGTGGACCGACCCTCGGGGGCCTCCATGCTCACACTGCACACCCTCAGAGCTGAGAATGGACCTCATCCTCGCCTCTGCTCCACAGCCTGAGAAAGACAAAGGAAGGATGCTGCTCCTGGCCGATCTGAAACTCACTCCTTCTTAGGAGAGAAGGGGCTTCTAGGGCAGTGTCGTGTAATCCCATCTTGACATGGGAAAGAAGTTTATCCCTCCTCAGGACTTGTGCGAGCACTACCCCCAAGCTCCCCTTCTTATTCCAACATGTGAACTTCTCTCTAATAATTTCTGAGCCTGCGGGGAATTTCAGCCTCTGCAAAGCCCTCCCTCACACCCACACAAGTTCAAGGTAGACAGAGAGATGGAGAGAGCACTGAGCTGGATCCTGAGAAGGAAGAGGTCTTCAGGTTTCGCTCACCTTGGTGTGTCCTGAGTGCTGTCGCTTGTTTCTGTAACGCTGGTTTTATGGCCACTGAAGGTGCAATGAGGAGATGTGGTGAGGATGAGTATCCTACAGGATCCACCTCCCTTCATGTCTCTGTCCCATCTGCCAGTCAGAACAGCCACCTGGGAAGAGTGGACCCTGATCCCTTCCCTTCCCCCTAGCAGGGTGCAGAGAGGCCATCACCTTTCATGAGAAAAAAGTTTCACTTTGGGAAACAATAAAATCTAAGGTATGAAGAAGTTATTATCACAGAGAGGATGTGCTAAACTTGAGAGAAAAAATTTTTTTCTCTGCTAGGCATGCATTTTTTCTTATAGAAAAGCTTTCCCACCAGGAAAGCTGTGACAATTGTGTTTTGATTAACCAGAAGAGGTTTATATCTGAGAGAGACAATGCCTTGGACAGTGGAGGGAATAGCCTGGAACACCTGTCGCTCTTGATCCATGCTGCTAACTTCTGCCTAGGGGGGCACCTGGCTCCCTGGAACTGGTCCACTGACTCTTTGTGGGACAGCTGTGGCCCTTGGGGGTAGCTTGGTCATGGAGGGCATCTACCATCACTCTCCTTTGCTCTTAGTTGGAGAGAAACCTATGGGAGCAGTAATGTGGATCTGATGGGTCCAAGACTTCTCCTTTGCACCAGCTTAAGGAGCTGTGCACAGTGAAGCACCACCTTCTCCTCTAGGATCCATCCAACAGCTGTCATGAGAGCCTGAGCCTCAGAAGTTCTGGGATCCTAAGCAATCCGCCTTTGCCTTCTCCCCTGGCTCTGGGCAGTGGCTGCTGCAGACTTGCCTTTTTGCAGTGTCTCTTCCAATCCTTTGCCTTTGTGAAGGAAAATCTACTGCAGATGTTGCTTAATCTTTTTTCTCATCCAAAGCCCCGGTAGACTCTCCACTCTGCCAAACATTTTTCATGCTGTCCTAGTTTGAAACTCCTGTAATTCTCTCTCCAACCAGTGGGGACAGCTTCTTGCTCTGGCTCTGATGTTGGGGCTGCTGCTTCAGGGCCTCCAGCTGCCCCTGCTCTTTCCCTCCACTGGAACAACTGGTCATAGGGCGTCTGGGAATTGCACGTGTCTCCTCTGGACAGGACAGAGACTCCTGCAGATCCCAAGTGTTGGGAGAAGTTAGCATGTCTGAGTGATAGTCTTTGAGGAGTATGTTAGGGGCCCAGTCTTGAAGGAGCACTCCCCTGGTCCAGCCTTTTCTTCCGGTCTCTGAACCCTTGAAACTCAAGCTCACAACACTGTGCATCAGCATGTAGATTGTCTGTGTTTGAGGAAACAGACTTTTTAAAAAATTAATTAATTTATTTTAATTGGAGGCTAACTACAGTATTGTAGTGGGTTTTGCCAAACATAGACATGAACCAGCCATGGGCGCACATGTGTTCCCCCTCCAGAACCCCCTTCCCACCTCCCTCCGCATCCCATTCCCAAGGGTCATCTCAGTGCACCAGCCCTGAGCACCCTGTCTCATGCATAGAACCTAGACTGGTGATCAACTACACATATGATAATATACCCATTTCAACGCTACCCTTTCAAATCATCCCACCCTCACCTTCTCCCACAGAGTCCAAAAGACTGTTCTTTACATCTGTGTCTCTTTTGCTGTCTTGCACGTAGGGTCATCGTTACCATCTTTCTAAATTCCATATATATGCATTAGTATACTGTATTGGTGTTTTTCTTTCTGACTCACATCACTCTGTACAATAGGCTCCAGTTTCTTCCACCTCCTTAGAACTGATTCCAATGCATTCTTTTTAATGGCTGAGTAATATTCCATTGTGTGTATGTACCACTGCTTTCTTATCCATTCATCTGCTGGTGGACATCTAGGTTGCTTCCGTGGCGATTGTAAACAGTGTTGTGATGAACACTGGGGTACACGTGTCTCTTTCAATTCTGAGGAACAGACTTTGTATTCAAGGAGAGGCTCTTATTGCAACTTAGAGACTGTGATCTCCTCAAATCCATATTAATACTTTAGGATTTTACTAGCACACTGGGTTCAGAAGCACCTTTCCAACCAGGGTCCCCCTCCATGGCCTCTTGCTCCCTGGGAACGTGTGTCGAAGTCCACTGCTGCCACACTAGAGCAGGAGCCTGGGGAGGCCCGCCCTGGCTTCCTCCTGTGGCTCATCGATGGCCCTGGACTGCCTGCCTCTGTTAGCTCCCATGACAGACTCATGTGCCAGAGTCTGCCCACAAAGTTATGTTTGTGGGCCTGCGGTGGCTTTCTTCTTGACCAGGCAGAGGGACCTCTGAAGGCTTGTGGACCTCGCCAGGTGGGGGCCCTCCCACAGCCCACAGCAGGCAGGGAGGGGACTTTCCATGGGGAAAACTGCCTCTGTTGTTATCACTTTCTATCCTGAGAGGGGCTGAGGAGGTTCTCCCAAGACCTTGGTTAACTAGCCTTTTGAGTGGTCCCCAGATTCACAGGTTGCTTTCAAGTTGGATCCTGGAAGGGGTATGCAGTGAACCTTTGTCAACTTCAAGCTAAGTATGAACTTGAGGACATTGAGGGGTAGGCCCCATACCTGTGCCTCACCCGAAACATTATTATATGTGCCTTCAGATCCTGCTGAATATAAGGACTGAGTTATATGGGACAAGAGACCATGGGAGGTATTCATGGAGGCCTCACTATCCTGAGGGGAATCTGGATTTTCTGTTCACTGAGGAGCTTTTGACTGTCCACGAAAGTCTGAGACAAGGTTGTCATCTAGTCTCGAACAATGTACATCCACAGGGTTTGGACACTCAGGGATCTGCTCTGCCTTCCTTTCCACAAGGACTCCCAAATCTTATTCTGGATGCTTCCTGCCTGAGCCCAACTCTCTTTTTGACTCGAGCCTCACTCTTGGAACCTTTGCTCTGGTGCTGGCTGAGCTGGCTGAGGGCATGTACAGATCTTTTAGGATCCTCCCCAAATTCTGATGTATATCCTGGTGAAGGTCCTTCCCTGGTGGGATCTTTGCTGGGCACTCGGACTGTGCATCCTGGCTGCTTTTGCCTGGACCTGGAGAGGTCCTTGAGGGCCACTTCTTGCCCTGTACCTGACAAGGTCTTGGGAATTGATCCTGAGGCTGTATCCAATCCAATGCTTGCATTCTGCAGGGCAGACCGTTCTGTTGCTGCATGAACCTTTTGGAAAGGTAGTGCTCTATATTAGTCTCCCAAACCTCAAGGTTGATCAAATCCCGAGAAGAATGGAGACAGAACTGTGGGCCTGGGAAGACCTGTTCTCCTGGGGAAGGTTGGGAGTGACCTGGCTAAACACCTGCTGAGATCTTTTAACCAAAGAGGGTAAGGTTCTTCCACTCTCTAGTTGCTTTTACAAAAAGTGACATTCCAGGATTTGAATTGCATTTGGACGAATGATTGTGCCTTAGTTTGGACTCTAGGGCAAGATACTTCTCAATACCTAATCTGTGGCTGAGAAGAGATGGTCAGATTGGGAAATAGGGTTAGACACGATCAGGGGTCTCTAACTGAACCCAAAGTGGTGGTTGACATTGGGGCATGGTTTGAGTCAAGGATTGAAGTTGAGCCTGGGTCACAGGGTGGGTCAAGAGCTGGGCCAATGACAGCTGTGAAGTTACCTTAGCTTGAATTTGGAATGGTTCAGCATTAGAGAGTTCATTGAATAAGATAAGATGTAGCTCTAGAGGAGACCCAGAAACTGTGACAGTAGCCACCAGAGACTCACTGTACAGAAAGAGATCCCAGAAGAGCTGGCTACCTGTCTTCTGTAGATGGTCCCCCAAAATGTCAGGATACAGGGGCTTCTCAGGACCAAGCAGTTGCTCTGCTTTGCCTTTAATGCTCCAGAAGTGTTGGCAACCCAACGTGTCCTGCTTGTCCCCAAGTGACTTGATCCTCTTCCCCAAAGAAGTCAGACGGTAGCCTGCCTGCACCTCCTTTTCGTTCTCCTTCCAAATCTTCAGTTCTGCTCTCTTGGTGATTAGCGTCTCCAGCAGCTTCTGGACATCCAGGTTGACAAAAGAGAGGCTACCAGCCTCTGCCTGTCTGTTTGTGGGATCTCCCCAAAATGAGGCCTCTGACGGGTGGCAGGGAAGGTGCTCTTGTTGGGACTCAAGTGTGTCAAGGTAGAGAAACTTGAGGCTTTGGCAGTCCCCTGCCACCAAGACAGGGCTGAAAGGGGACAGCCTGAAAGAACAAGGCCTGAGATGGCTGGTCTCCAACGGGAGAGGGGTATGAGCTGCGTGAGATGGTGCTCAGTGGGAGTGCTAGGGGGTCAGCCCTAGTGAGACACATCATGGAGCCTGCTGGGGAGGGGGTGCAGAGGAGTCTGTTATAGGTGCAGGGCAGCCCCTGGGTCAGGAGGGCATGGCAGGGAAGGGGAAAGAGCAGGTGGCTGGAGTGAAAGTCTGTCCAGGGGGAGGAAAAGCTCTGGTGCTGAGAGAGAGTCAGGGAGGAATCTGAGTGAACAGAAACTGAGGTCTCTGATCTTGGAGAAACTGTGGAGGCCTGAGATGGAGGCTGCTCAGTCAGCGGAGGTGGGGACATGGTGGGAGCAGCCTCTTGCCTACGTGGCTAGTAGGCTCCAGCAGGGGCTTGCTTGTATACCTCGCCAGGGGGTTCTTGAGAGGAGAGCTGATGAATGGTGCCCTTGTCAGTAGTCCTCCCCAGGTGTCTGCAGGAGACAGGAGGCACAAGCTGCAGCCAGGAGCCCCTGGGGCCAGGAGAGCTGGGCAGGCCAAGCAAGGGTGGGCACCTGCAGCCCACAGCCCTCCCTGGCCCCCAGGCAACTTCACAGTGCTCCTGCTGTCCTCACCCCAGGACTTTAGACTTTCCCCACTCCCCAGGACTTCCCCCTCCCAACTCAGCCCCAGGCTGCCTGCATCCCTGGGACAACACCAGAGGTTCTGGGAGGAAGAGGAACCCAGGAGAGATGGGGAAGGTTCTTTACCTTTGCAGATGGGAAGCCAAGTCCCGGACCTCTTCCAGTTCTTTCAGGCAATCTCTGCAAGCTGCAAATCAGCAGACTGGGTCATGATGGTGAAGACAGGGGCCTAGGGGTCTTATAGGAGGTTAAGTGCACTGTCTCTTTAAGGGGACACCCCTGGGAGGTTGGAGCCCAAGCACCAGCACCCAAGGCCACAGAATGCCTGACAATGATGGTGAAGCTCAGGAAAGGGTTTATCATTTACAAACTGTTTCCACATCCTTTATCCCTTTCTGCCTTTACAATGCCCTGTGGGGAAGAATGGGCAGGGGTCACTTCACAGAGGAATCTGAATGAAGTTAAACCTTGTGTTCAGGCTCAGAACTAGAGGTCCCACCTCCCAATCCAGGGGCTACTGATTCAGTGCAGCCCACACACCCCTGCTGGGCCACACCCTTTTCCAAGCCCCTCAGGACTTCATTCTGCAGGGGAATCTGGGAAGTATTTGCATTCTGCTCTCTTCCCAGGAGCTTCCCTGGGGGTTCTGCTTACCGAGGGATGGGAACTACCACTGACCTCTTTGGAGCCCGCAGAGCTGGGTCCTCAGGGCCCTGGGACACACAGGGCTAAACATCAGAACCCACCTTTCAAAGCTCTATCTGTCTTCCTATCCCTGCATCTCCCGCTCCGCTGCACTTGATGCTGAGGGACAGAAAAAAACGAGGACCTTGAACCCAATTCTCATTCTCCCCTCTCTAGACAAGCATCAGCTACTCAGGGTCCATATCTATAATAAGACTTTCTACATTTAACTAAGAGAGCTCTGTGGTTTTTCTTTCTTTTTACTCATTTTTTTGAAGGGGACAAAAATATTTTGTTTTCCTTCTTGTAGAACATAAAGTAGGATTTTCAATGTGAGGTTCACCCTGGATTTCTTTTCTCACTGTTCCACTGCTCAAGAAACACGTACATTCTCAGACCTGTGGGTGAATCCGATCTCCCTTAGGTAGACCTCTGCTTCCCGATCCAGAGCCCCACCCTAGCCCCTGCTCAGAGGCTCTCAGGGCTTCAGCACTGCCCTCGTTCAGCCCTCGTCCAAGACACTTATCCTGTGACTGGTGAACCGGTGCTCAGAGTCCTGTGTTGTAGTTGAGACGGACTGATATCCAGTCCTCACCCCCGGTCACTGTATTTGGAACTTTTCCTGAAGCCCTCTTCCACACTTGGACAACTGGTCTGAAATATTTGGATAGAAATCGTAGTGTTCACTGTGTCCTCTGCCCAGTCTAATTTGTCCTAGAGGGGTGATGTGATATTCTTCCTTGAGAATAGATGTTCTATTCTTTCCCATCTCAAAAATCTCTCCAGTTGATTCAGAAAGTTGGATATAATAGAAAAAAAAAGAGAGAATCGTGTATTTGTTGATTAGGGCCAAGGGTTCCTTACCTTCCTGGTGTTTCTGTGTTTCCTAAGAGGTGGTAAAGTTGGTTCATTCTGGAAATAGGGAAAGAACATTAAAAAGAGCCCCAGTCCAAACAGAGTAACAAGGATGGTTTCAGTCCCCCAGGAAGTGGAATCGGAATCCAGCCAAGGACCAAAAGTGCTTTTAAGAGAGCCGAGAAGAGTCTCCATCATCTGAACCACACTGCTGTCCTCAGGCAACTAAGCACAGGGTGTATGCTGGGGGACTAAAGTCCTAGGTCCGCATCATAGAGCGGTGCTCTGGTCACAAAGGGATCCTGACTGTGGGGAGGGACTACAGTAGAGAAGGCAGTACAGCCCCTCCCCAACCATCCAACCCTGTAGCTCTACTCACCAGCCCCTCATCCTGTTAGAGACAGACATTAACCACGTTTTGATTCTTTATACTTGGAACTCAGACAATACTTGGTTCCTCTGAGATCTCTGCTCAAGCCCCATCAGTACCTTTTCAAAATCTGGAGTTGTCCTGGCAGTTTCAGTTAATCCCAGGAATTTTTACTCTCAGGATGCCCTTGTGTGTAACTCCGAATTTTCCACATGGATTTTGTGCCTTCCATCAACCTAGGCATAGAACTTAAATTTCTTTTATACTTCTTCAGCCATGAGAATTTTGGAAAATATTTAAAAAATTTTAAACTTTTAGTTAATATTCTGATACAAGAACTACTCAATAATGGGACTGGGACAACTAATTATGGTATCATGGTGGCAAAAGATAGATTCCTACTTTATGGCAAGCAAAAATATAATTTCCTATTGATTTAAGAATGTACATACAAAAGCAAAACTTTAAATTTTTGGCACTTGGAAACAGAAGGATATATAGAAATGGATTTTTTAAAAAAACAATGAGAAAGCTTAAGCAATAAAAATAGAGAAAAAAATTACCAAGGCTTGATTTGTGATGCGAGATGTGATCTATGCTAGAAAATATTTCATGTGCACTTGAGAAAAATGTGTATTCTGATGATTTTAGATGGCATGTCCTATAGATAGCAATTACAGCCATCTGGTCATTTAAGGCTTGTGATTTTTATTAATTTTCTGTCTGAATGAGCTGTCCATTCGTGTGAGTGGAGTGTTAAAATCCCCCACTATTACTGTGTTCCTGTTGATTTCCCTTTTTATACCTGTTAGCATTTGCCTCCTGTATTGAGGTTTCCTATGTTGTATGCATATATAAAATTGTTGTAGCTTCTTCTTGAACACTTGATCATTATGCAGTGTCCTTCCTTGTCTCTTATAAAAGTTTTTATGTTAAAATCTATTTTATCTAATATGAGTATTACTTCTCCCGCTTCCTTTTGATTTCCATTTGCATGAAATATCTTTTTCCAGCCCCTTACTTTCAGTCTGTATGTGTCCCTAGGCCCAAAGTGGGTCTTTTCTAGACAGTATACGTAGGGGTCTTGTTTTTGGATTCATTCAGCAGTCTGCATCTTTTCATTGGAGGATTTAATACATTTACAATTAAAGTAATTGTCGTCGATACTTATGACTCAATTACCCTTTAGTTTATTGTTTTGAGTTTGTTTCTGTAGATCTTATCCTTCCTATGAGTTTCCTGCCTAAAGAAGTTCCTTTAACATTTTCATTACAAAGCTGATATAGTGGTGCTGAATTTTCTTCGCATTTGCTTATCTCTTCACATTTGTAACGCTTTTGATTTCTCCGTGGAATATGAATGTGATTTTTGCTGGGTAGAGTTATTTTGTTTGTAGGTTTCTTTCCTTTCATCACTTCAAGTATATCTTGATACTTCCTTCTGGCCTACAGAGCTTCTGCTGAAAGATCAGCTAGCTGTTAACCTTATGGAGGTCCTCTTGTACATCATGTGTTGCTTGTCCTTTGCTTCTTTTAATAATTTTTTCTTTGTGTTTAAGTTGTTAGTTTGATTAACATGTATCTTTGCATATTTCTCCTTGGGTTTTTTCAAGGAGATATGTATGTACCTCTTTAGGCTTCATGGACTTTGGTGACTATTTTCTTTTCGATGTTAGGGAAGTTTTGACTATAATTTTCTCAAATATTTGATCACATCCTTTCTTTTTTTCTTCTTCTTCTGGGACTGCTATAATTCAAGAAGAATTCCTCTTGATAGGTTACAATGCTGTGTTCAGTCTCATACACTTTTACTTTATAACAAATTCCCACAGGAAGTGTTTTGGCAGTGATCCCACATATATCAGATCAGATCAGATCAGTCGCTCAGTCGTGTCTGACTCTTTGCGACCCCATGAACTGCAGCACGCCAGGCCTCCCTGTCCATCACCAGCTCTCGGAGGTCACTCAGACTCACATTCATCGAGTCAGTGATGCCATCCAGCCATCTCATCCTCTGTCGTCCCCTTCTCCTCCTGCCCTCAATCCCTCCCAGCATCAGAGTCTTCTCCAATGAGTCAACTCTTCGCATGAGGTGGCCAAAATACTGGAGTTTCAGCTTCAGCATCATTCCTTCCAAAGAAATCCCAGGGCTGATCTCCTTCAGAATGGACCGGTTGGATCTCCTTGCAGTTCAAGGGACTCTCAAGAGTCTTCTCCAACACCACAGTTCAAAAGCATCAATTCTTCGGCACTCAGCCTTCTTCACAGTCCAGCTCTCACATCCATACATGACCACAGGAAAGACCATAGCCTTGACTAGGCGAACCTTTGTTGGCAAAGTGATGTCTCTGCTTTTGAATATGTTATCTAGGTTGGTCATAACTTTCCTTCCAAGGAGCAAGCGCCTTTTAATTTCATGGCTGCAGTCACCATCTGAGGCATACATTTTCTGCCATACTCACAGCAGGGACACAGTAAGGAACATCAAGATCTGAATGATCCAGAATCTTCATAACTGCTTCTGCCTCTTTGAAGTCAGTCAGATTCATGATCTGATGTCCCTCATCACCGAATCCTTCTAGGTTTCCAAAATATTAATTATACTGTGACTTTTTGGCAAGTCTTTTCTAAGCACATGACATTTAGCTTTCTCAGCCCCCCTGACCTCTTGCTCAGGCTTTTCCATCTTCAAAATTATGTTGACTTATTTGTCTGCTCTCTTCTCTCTCTAATTGATTTAGTGAGTTTCATTAGAAAGCAAAAATGTATGATGTGTCTAATCAGAAGTCTCCAAGGAAAAAAGGAAGGAAGGTAGGAGAGGAAGGAGGGAGAGAGCAAGGGAGAGAGACGGGGAGGAAAGAAGAGCTGGGTTAGAGACCAAAACTAACTTACTGCCATTTATCAAGGAGCTGCTAAGTTTATAACTAAACCAAGTACCTTAATTTGAAAAAAGATTCTACCATTATATTCCTTTCTCTTTTTTTTGTGGTGTGTGAACCTGAAAATGAGCAGAATCTTTGTGATCTGAATTACAGAGATAAAAATAAATACAAGCCAGTTACCCATATCACTAAAATTATAAGAATTGTATTATTTCTTGAGTAAGGCAAAAGAATTACACATGTTAAACCAAAACATAATAAACAAAATCCTCACAGTGCTGAAAATATATCTTCAGTAATTTAAATCTATACTTTCAGTTTCTACAAACAAACAAATATATATATATTTCATACACTTTGTTTCAATTTGGCTATGTAGATCATAAACATATTTGAAACAAATTTTCAATAGGTAGATATATGATCAGAATCTTCAAAAGATTCTTTGAACTACTTGTCTTATAAATATTGAAGAAATGTATACCTTTAAATATGTATAAATATAATTAAATCAATTATAGAGAGTTCAACAAGATTTTGTTAATCAGATCAGATCAGATCAGATCAGTCGCTCAGTCGTGTCCGACTCTTTGAGACCCCATGAACTGCAGCACGCCAGGCCTCCCTATCCATCACCAGCTCTCGGAGGTCACTCAGACTCACATCCATCGAGTCAGTGATGCCATCCAGCCATCTCATCCTCTGTCGTCCCCTTCTCCTCCTGCCCTCAATCCCTCCCAGCATCAGAGTCTTCTCCAATGAGTCAACTCTTCGCATGAGGTGGCCAAAATACTGGAGTTTCAGCTTTAGCATCATTCCTTCCAGAGAAATCCCAGGGCTGAAATAGGCTCAGGTAATTTAGATCACATTTCTTAAATTAGACTTCAAAAGCATATAAAATTTCAGTCTTTATGATACAAAATTTTCTTTCCTAGGAAATAATAGAAAATATATTTTGAAATTGAAAGAACTGGATGCTTACAGAAATTACTGGAAAATAAAGTTAGATTGTAAGTGAAGATGCTACACAGTTGAGCAGAACTTATAAGTATATAGACTTGAAGAATGGCAAACACCGTGGAGGAAAAAATGCAACTAGAAATTGATAGTAAATGCAAGTAAATTCGGGACATTTGTCAAATTTTCCAAGATATTAAGAAAAAGTTACATCTTTAATATGCATTCCAATAAACAGATTTTTCATGTAGATTTATAAAATCACCAAAGTGCTTCATTTGTACATATGCATATAACCATTCTTTTTCAGATTCTTTTTCCATATAGGCTATTACAGAGTATTGAGTAGAGTTCTCTGTGCTATATAGTAGGTCCTTGTTGATTATCTATTTTATATATGCTGCTGCTGCTGCTAAGTCACTTCAGTTGTGTCTGACTCTGTGCGACCCCATAGATGGCAGCCCACCAGGTGCCGCCATCCCTGGGATTCTCCAGGCAAGAACACTGGAGTGGGTTGCCATTCCCTTCTCCAATGCATGAAAGTGAAAAGTGAAAGTGAAGTCGCTCAGTCGTGTCTGACTCTTAGCGACCTGCAGCCTACCAGGCTCCTCCATCCATGGGATTTTCCAGGCAAGAGTACTGGAGTGGGTTGCCATTGCCTTCTCCGATTTTATATATAGCAGTGTGTGTTTGTTAATCCCAAACTCCCAGTTTATCCCACTTCACCATGTTTCCCCTTTGGTAACAGTAAGTTTGTTTTTAAAGTCTGTGAGTCTGTTTGGCAAATGTATTTTAATGCCTTACTTAATACCAGACTTGATGTTATGATTTATGTAAAACACTCCTGTTATAGCAGGACTCCTTAACATTAATTAAAGCAATGAAAATAATGAGAGAACAGTCCCTGCTGTATCATGTCTTCTCATGGTTTGTACCACAAGTTTTACTGACCATTTCATGGTTCACCTAACTGTGCTTTCTCCTCCTTCAAATCCTCGCTTCATAATAGACCCAATCATTAAGCTCTTTGTTCAAGTGCAGGGAGACTTGTCCTCTTTCACTGATTTTCAAGAGCAGTTTTCTCATTTGAGTTTCACATCTTTCTGTGTTATCAGTTTCACCACCAAAGAAAGAGATTCCTTTACAGACTCTAGGTACACAATTACACATTTTATGATTTTTATAGTTATTGATAGTACAAGGAGATCAAACCAGTCAATCCTAGAGGAAATCAACTGTAAATATTCATCGGAAGGACTGATGCTGAAGCTGAAGCTCCAATACTTTGGCCACCTGATGCAAAGAGCCAACTCATTGGAAAAGAATCTGATGCTGGGAAAGATTGAAGGCAGGAGGAAAAGGTGACACAGAATGAGATGGTTGGATGGCATCACCAACTCAATGGACATGAGTTTGAGCAAACTCTGAGAGATAGTGAAAGACAGGGAAGCCTGGCGTACTGCAGTCCATGGGGTCACAAAGAGTTGGACACGACTGAGTGACTGACAACAACAAGGTGCTCAGAGTAGAAACCACACTTACCAGAGAAACTCACAGCCAAGCAAAACTCTCCTTGTACTGAGCTGGAGACTCAGGAGTTAATGAAGGACCTGTTTTATGGGACCTTTGGTCCAAAGGCCTATGCAAGCATCTTTTTCTTCATTAGTCACAATTTTCCACCACTGCCATCAACAACCAATGCATTTAAAGTGCTAAAGGGTACTAGGAAAGCACATTATCCTTTTGCAGATTTAGCCTCTCAATTCAGTTGCAAGGAATACTAAAAACATTTTTTTCTGTATTATAGAAAGCTATGAACTTAATATGCATAGAACTTAAAGTGCATAGGGTTAATGCACACTGTGAAATGTGTAACATTGAAAATGAGAAGCATTTTCTCACAAAATTTGGAAATACTACTTTTTAAAAATTTAAGTTTGCTGTTTTTCTTAGCATTGGATTTCTTTATAGGTTTAAAATTAAACTTAGTTTTAATTAAACTTAAATTTAATTTGTAGGCTCATTTGAGCAGAGGGATCTTCAGCCTTGAGCTCTACGTGTGGTGAGTGATATGGTTTATGATGTGTGTATGTAGAATCTATGTGGTGTGTGTCTGTATGCGTGCATGAGTGTGTACACAATGAGTCTGTATCTGTATATGTGTGAGTGTGTATGGTGTGAGAGACTGTGTGTGAGTGTGTGTGTGTGTGTGTGTGTGTGTCTGTGTCTATGTGTGTCTGCAGTGTATGGCTGTATTTATGGTTTTGTCCTTGTTTCCACCAGGCTCCTAGTCTTCTCAGCCCAGGATCAGGTTCTATAGTGATTCAGAGCTCCTGCCCCCTGGGGGTGCTGGGAACACCACAGACCGGCATTGGCTTGGTTCAGATCTTGGTCAGGGGTCTGGTCTTTGAATCCCTGCCTCTCTTATCGGTTGTTCCATAGAAGCTGCAGGCTCAGATGGCATCAGTAACTTTTCTTCTTATTCCAGGAGTGAAAAGTCTCACTTCAGGTTCTGGTTTCAGGAGCTGAACATTGTTTTGTAAAATACATTCCCCCTGTTCCCTGCAGGTGTTGACCTCATGCCCAGAACCTGGCAGGCATTAGCTTCATGACTTTAGGCTCACTCACTACTTTATGCCCCATTCTTGTCCATGGTACTGTGGATTTTGCTTAAGAGCTGATTTATTTCTCTTTGCTTTTCTCTTATGTATTTTATCCATAAAATATTGGCATATTAGGAACAGAAGATTTGGATCTGTGTGTTAATCTATTGAACCACTTTTACTGGAATTTCCTCTAAACTCTCTAAAAATATATGATTACAGTTATAACCTTGCTTAAAAGCTCTCAGACTCTGTTGCTTTGGGTGCCATTGCCTTCCCCGTGAATAGAAAGACTACACTTCATATAATGATATAAAAGGGTGTCTATAATTTTACATTTCAAGAAGCTCCTCTAAACTTTTTGTATCTCTCGTGTTTTAGGAAACTATTTAATACAAATCTCCTGAGTATATATAACACATGGATACACAGGAAAATATCTAGGATAATTTCTGATACATAATGATCAGTCAATATACGTTCCTGGCTATTGCTCTTTTCACAGCTAGCCAATGTTATATTCCATCATTTAATCCTTAAGACCTATTAGCAGGAAAACATTCTTTTCATTTTGTACTTGATTAAATTGAAATACTGTTTGAAGAGTTCTTCATGAAAATGAAAAATGTCTTTCATTTTTATTTTAAAAACCAAAGGAATTTTTGTTGTTGTTCAGTCAGTAAATTATGTCTGACTCTGCGATCCCATGGACTACAGAACACCAGGCTCTCCTTTCTTCCACCATTTCCTGGCATTTGCTCAATTCATGTCCATTGAGTCTGTGATGCTAATATTTTTACTTTATTATTTGCATTATTTTATTATTATTAATAGAATGTATTATAAGAAACAATATATAGCAATGGAGAAGAGAAAATAAAAACAAATAAAAAGAAAATAAAAAGTAATAACAATGCTTGTGGTAAATTTAGTAAGTGAAAAGATGATATCTCAATCATTATACCATAAATGTTTTGTCCAAAAATTGCATTGTAAACCAAATTTAAACTATTGCATAAAATAATATTTATACTTCTTAATGTACTTAACCATTTCTTATTTGCGTTATTAAGATTTTTATTAGCATGAGCAACACTCTAGTAAATTGTTTGTACATAACTCTTACATCATAATTTTCATTGTGTCTTTGGGGATAAATTTCTGAAAGCAAAACTATTGATTGAAAAGTTATACACACTTTAGGATTTAATTTACTCATCTACCAGTAGTGTACAAGAATGCATGCTTACTGAATCTGTAACAATAACTATTTTACTGCTGCTGCTAAATTACTTTAGTCGTGTCCAACTCTGTGAGACCCCATAGACAGCAGCCCATCAGGCTCCTCTGTCCCTGGGATTCTCTAGGCAAGAATACTGGAGTGGGTTGCCATTTCCTTCTCCGAACTATTCTACAGATCCATGTAAATTGGATATGTAAATATATTTGTAATGTGTACTTCTTTGGTTACAGTGATTGGGCATTAACTATTGCTTCTGGGCTCCAAGGTCACTCTTCCACACCTGGCTTGGAAACACTGATTGGGGCTGGTGCTCTGCAAACTCTTTCCCTTTGGCCACTTCTTTCCTTGTTAAGTCCTGTGACTAGTGGGCATCAGAGTGAGGCTGTCAAGCAAGAAGAAATGACAAAAAGACCCTCCTTGTTCATCTGTTTCCATCTTTCCAGCGTCAGCTCTTCTCCCTGGTAGCAATAGTGGATTCTAACAGCAGCTGATTCTATCTTTTTTCCATTCACTCCCAGAATAATGCATTCCATTCAGTGGTAACAATACCAAGAAAGCAATGCCCTTTTCTCAGAGGTCTGGATCTCAGCTCTTTAGGGTCCTATTACAAGCTTTCTGATTGTGAAAACACCAACCTCTTCCTTTGTTCCTGCTACTCTCAGGGGAGTCAGTGATGCTATTTAACCATTCTATCCTCTGCTGCTCCTTTCTCCTTTTGCCTTCAATTTTCCCTAGCATGAGGGTCTTTTCCAATGAGTGGGCACTTCACATCAGGTGGCCAAAGTATTGGAGCTTCAGCTTCAGCATCAGTCTTTCCAATAAATATTCAGGACTGATTTCCTTTAGAATTGACTGGTTTGATCTCATCGTTGCCCAAGGGACTCTCAGGAGTATTCTCCAGCACCACAATTCAAAAGCATCAATTTTTTGGTGCTCAGTATTCTTTATAGTCCAACTCTCACATCCATACACAACTACTGGAAAAACCATAGCTTTGACTAGACAGACATTTGGTGGCAAAGTAGTGTCTCTGCTTTTGAATACACTGTTTAGGTTTGTCATACCTTTCATTTCAAGGACCAAGCATCTTTTAATTTCATAACTGCAGTCATCATTTCACAGTGATTTTGGAGCCTGAGAAAATAAAATCTGATTCCACTTTTTCCCCTTCTATTTGCCTTGAAGTGATGGGACTGGATGTCATGATCTTTGTTTTTTGCATGTTGAGTTTTAAGCCAGGTTTTTCACCCTCTTCTTTCACCTTCATCAAGAGACTCTTTAGTTCCTCTTCACTTTCTGCCATAAGAGTGGTGTTATCTGCATATCTGAGGTTATTGATATTTCTCCTGGCAATCTTGATTCCAGCTTGTGCTTCATCCAGCCTGGCCTTTCACATAATGTACTCTGCATATAAGTTAAATAAGCAGAGTGACAATATACAGCCTTGACGTACTACTTTCCCTATTTTGAACCAGTCTGTTGTTCCATGTCTGGTTCTAACTGTTGCTTCTTGATCTCACAGGTTTCTCAGAAGACAGGTAAGGTGGTCTGGTATTCCCATCCCTTTAAGAATTTTCCATAGTTTGTTGTGATCCACATAGTCAAAGGCTTTTGCAGAAATAGATGAAGCAGAAATAGATGAAGCAGAAATAGATGAAGCAGAAATATGTTTTCCTAGAATTCCCTTGCTTTCTCTATGATCCAATGAATGTTGGCAATTTGATCTCTAGCCCCTCTGCCTTTTCTAAACCCAGCTTGAACATCTGGAAGCTTTCAGTTCACATACTGCTGAAGCCTAGTTTGAAGGATTTTGAGCTTAATGTTAATAGCACTGAAATGAATGCAATTGTACTGTAGTTAAGACATTCTTTGGCATTGCCTCTCTTTGTCATTGGAATGGAAACTGACCTTTTCCAGTCCTGTGGCCATTGCTGAGTTTTCCAAATTTGCTAACATATTGAGTGCAGCACTTTAAGAGCATCATCTTTTAGGATTTAAAATACCTCAGCTAGAATTTCATCACTTCCACTAGCTTTGTTTGTAGGAATGCTTCTTAAGGGCCACTTGACTTCACACTCCAGGATGTCTGATTCTAGGTGAGTGATCACTCCATCGTGGTTATCTGGGTCATGAAGAGCTTTCTTGTATAGAACTTTTGTGTATTCTTGCCACCTCTTCTTACTATCTCCTGCTTCTGCTTCTGTTAGGTCCTTACAACTTCTGTCGTTTATCACA
Source organism: Tragelaphus eurycerus (assembly GCA_935064755.1). Classification (NCBI taxonomy): domain Eukaryota; kingdom Metazoa; phylum Chordata; class Mammalia; order Artiodactyla; family Bovidae; genus Tragelaphus; species Tragelaphus eurycerus. The sequence goes on from CAKXYN010000536.1 coordinate 55,913, forward strand.
TCCATTCTTGTATGATGTATTCCCTTGATAACTTCCGTTTTCTTGAAGAGTTTTCAGGTCTTTTCCATTCTATTCATTTCCTCCATTTCTTTGCATTGTTCACTTAAGAAGGCTTTCTTTTTTTCTCCTGATAGCTTCTGGAACTCCACATTAAGTTGGGTATATATTTCACTTTATCTCTTAACTTTCACTTCTCTTCTTTCCTCAGCTATTTGTAAAGCCTCCTTAGACAACCACTTTGCCTTCTTGTATTCCTTTTTCTTGGTAATGGTCTTGGTCACTGCGTCCTGTACAATGTTATGAACCTCTGTTCATAGTTCTTCAGGCACTCTGTCTACCACGTCTAATCCCTGGAATCTATTTGTCACTTTCACTGTATAATCATAAGGGATTCGATTTAGGTCATACCTGAATGGCCTAGGGGTTTTCCCTACTTTGTTCATTTTAAGTCTAGATTTTGCAATAAGAAGTTGATGATCTCAGCCACAGACAGCTCCAGGTTTTACTTTGTCTGACTGAATAAAGCTTCACCATCTTCAGCTGGCAAAGAATACAATCAACCTGACTTTGGTATTGACCATTTGGTGATGTCCTTTTTTGCCAACCCAATAAAACAGGGAACAATGAAGTCAGTTTTTATTCCAATCTCAAGGAAGGGAAACATAGAAACACCAGGAAGGTAAGGAACCCTTGGCCCTGATCAACAAATACACGATTCTCTCTTTTTTTTTCTATTATATCCAACTTTCTGAATCAACTGGAGAGATTTTTGAGATGGGAAAGAATAGAACATCTATTCTCAAGAAAGAATATCACATCACCCCTCTAGGGACAAATTAGACTGGGCAGAGGACACAGTGAACACTACGATTTCTATCCAAATATTTCAGACCAGTTGTCTAAGTGTGGAAGAGGGCTTCGGGAAAAGTCCCAAATACAGTGACCAGGGGGTGAGGACTGGATAGTCAGTCCGTCTCAACTACAACACAGGACTCTGAGCACCGGTTCACCAGTCACAGGATAAGTGTCTTGGACGAGGGCTGAACGAGGGCAGTGCTGAAGCCCTGAGAGCCTCTGAGCAGGGGCTAGGGTGGGGCTCTGGATCGGGAAGCAGAGGTCTACCTAAGGGAGATCGGATTCACCCACAGGTCTGAGAATGTACGTGTTTCTTGAGCAGTGGAACAGTGAGAGAAGAAATCCAGGGTGAACCTCACATTGAAAATCCTACTTTATGTTCTACAAGAAGGAAAACAAAATATTTTTGTCCCCTTCAAAAAAATGAGTAAAAAGAAAGAAAAACCACAGAGCTCTCTTAGTTAAATGTAGAAAGTCTTATTATAGATATGGACCCTGAGTAGCTGATGCTTGTCTAGAGAGGGGAGAATGAGAATTGGGTTCAAGGTCCTCGTTTTTTCTGTCCCTCAGCATCAAGTGCAGCGGAGCGGGAGATGCAGGGATAGGAAGACAGATAGGGCTTTGAAAGGTGGGTTCTGATGTTTAGCCCTGTGTGTCCCAGGGCCCTGAGGACCCAGCTCTGCGGGCTCCAAGGAGGTCAGTGGTAGTTCCCATCCCTCGGTAAGCAGAACCCCCAGGGAAGCTCCTGGGAAGAGAGCAGAATGCAAATACTTCCCAGATTCCCCTGCAGAATGAAGTCCTGAGGGGCTTGGAAAAGGGTGTGGCCCAGCAGGGGTGTGTGGGCTGCACTGAATCAGTAGCCCCTGGATTGGGAGGTGGGACCTCTAGTTCTGAGCCTGAACACAAGGTTTAACTTCATTCAGATTCCTCTGTGAAGTGACCCCTGCCCATTCTTCCCCACAGGGCATTGTAAAGGCAGAAAGGGATAAAGGATGTGGAAACAGTTTGTAAATGATAAACCCTTTCCTGAGCTTCACCATCATTGTCAGGCATTCTGTGGCCTTGGGTGCTGGTGCTTGGGCTCCAACCTCCCAGGGGTGTCCCCTTAAAGAGACAGTGCACTTAACCTCCTATAAGACCCCTAGGCCCCTGTCTTCACCATCATGACCCAGTCTGCTGATTTGCAGCTTGCAGAGATTGCCTGAAAGAACTGGAAGAGGTCCGGGACTTGGCTTCCCATCTGCAAAGGTAAAGAACCTTCCCCATCTCTCCTGGGTTCCTCTTCCTCCCAGAACCTCTGGTGTTGTCCCAGGGATGCAGGCAGCCTGGGGCTGAGTTGGGAGGGGGAAGTCCTGGGGAGTGGGGAAAGTCTAAAGTCCTGGGGTGAGGACAGCAGGAGCACTGTGAAGTTGCCTGGGGGCCAGGGAGGGCTGTGGGCTGCAGGTGCCCACCCTTGCTTGGCCTGCCCAGCTCTCCTGGCCCCAGGGGCTCCTGGCTGCAGCTTGTGCCTCCTGTCTCCTGCAGACACCTGGGGAGGACTACTGACAAGGGCACCATTCATCAGCTCTCCTCTCAAGAACCCCCTGGCGAGGTATACAAGCAAGCCCCTGCTGGAGCCTACTAGCCACGTAGGCAAGAGGCTGCTCCCACCATGTCCCCACCTCCGCTGACTGAGCAGCCTCCATCTCAGGCCTCCACAGTTTCTCCAAGATCAGAGACCTCAGTTTCTGTTCACTCAGATTCCTCCCTGACTCTCTCTCAGCACCAGAGCTTTTCCTCCCCCTGGACAGACTTTCACTCCAGCCACCTGCTCTTTCCCCTTCCCTGCCATGCCCTCCTGACCCAGGGGCTGCCCTGCACCTATAACAGACTCCTCTGCACCCCCTCCCCAGCAGGCTCCATGATGTGTCTCACTAGGGCTGACCCCCTAGCACTCCCACTGAGCACCATCTCACGCAGCTCATACCCCTCTCCCGTTGGAGACCAGCCATCTCAGGCCTTGTTCTTTCAGGCTGTCCCCTTTCAGCCCTGTCTTGGTGGCAGGGGACTGCCAAAGCCTCAAGTTTCTCTACCTTGACACACTTGAGTCCCAACAAGAGCACCTTCCCTGCCACCCGTCAGAGGCCTCATTTTGGGGAGATCCCACAAACAGACAGGCAGAGGCTGGTAGCCTCTCTTTTGTCAACCTGGATGTCCAGAAGCTGCTGGAGACGCTAATCACCAAGAGAGCAGAACTGAAGATTTGGAAGGAGAACGAAAAGGAGGTGCAGGCAGGCTACCGTCTGACTTCTTTGGGGAAGAGGATCAAGTCACTTGGGGACAAGCAGGACACGTTGGGTTGCCAACACTTCTGGAGCATTAAAGGCAAAGCAGAGCAACTGCTTGGTCCTGAGAAGCCCCTGTATCCTGACATTTTGGGGGACCATCTACAGAAGACAGGTAGCCAGCTCTTCTGGGATCTCTTTCTGTACAGTGAGTCTCTGGTGGCTACTGTCACAGTTTCTGGGTCTCCTCTAGAGCTACATCTTATCTTATTCAATGAACTCTCTAATGCTGAACCATTCCAAATTCAAGCTAAGGTAACTTCACAGCTGTCATTGGCCCAGCTCTTGACCCACCCTGTGACCCAGGCTCAACTTCAATCCTTGACTCAAACCATGCCCCAATGTCAACCACCACTTTGGGTTCAGTTAGAGACCCCTGACCGTGTCTAACCCTATTTCCCAATCTGACCATCTCTTCTCAGCCACAGATTAGGTATTGTGAAGTATCTTGCCCTAGAGTCCAAACTAAGGCACAATCATTCGTCCAAATGCAATTCAAATCCTGGAATGTCACTTTTTGTAAAAGCAACTAGAGAGTGGAAGAACCTTACCCTCTTTGGTTAAAAGATCTCAGCAGGTGTTTAGCCAGGTCACTCCCAACCTTCCCCAGGAGAACAGGTCTTCCCAGGCCCACAGTTCTGTCTCCATCCTTCTCAGGATTTGATCAACCTTGAGGTTTGGGAGACACTAGAGCACTACCTTTCCAAAAGGTTCATGCAGCAACAGAACGGTCTGCCCTGCAGAATGCAAGCATTGGATTGGATACAGCCTCAGGATCAATTCCCAAGACCTTGTCAGGTACAGGGCAAGAAGTGGCCCTCAAGGACCTCTCCAGGTCCAGGCAAAAGCAGCCAGGATGCACAGTCCGAGTGCCCAGCAAAGATCCCACCAGGGAAGGACCTTCACCAGGATATACATCAGAATTTGGGGAGGATCCTAAAAGATCTGTACATGCCCTCAGCCAGCTCAGCCAGCACCAGAGCAAAGGTTCCAAGAGTGAGGCTCGAGTCAAAAAGAGAGTTGGGCTCAGGCAGGAAGCATCCAGAATAAGATTTGGGAGTCCTTGTGGAAAGGAAGGCAGAGCAGATCCCTGAGTGTCCAAACCCTGTGGATGTACATTGTTCGAGACTAGATGACAACCTTGTCTCAGACTTTCGTGGACAGTCAAAAGCTCCTCAGTGAACAGAAAATCCAGATTCCCCTCAGGATAGTGAGGCCTCCATGAATACCTCCCATGGTCTCTTGTCCCATATAACTCAGTCCTTATATTCAGCAGGATCTGAAGGCACATATAATAATGTTTCGGGTGAGGCACAGGTATGGGGCCTACCCCTCAATGTCCTCAAGTTCATACTTAGCTTGAAGTTGACAAAGGTTCACTGCATACCCCTTCCAGGATCCAACTTGAAAGCAACCTGTGAATCTGGGGACCACTCAAAAGGCTAGTTAACCAAGGTCTTGGGAGAACCTCCTCAGCCCCTCTCAGGATAGAAAGTGATAACAACAGAGGCAGTTTTCCCCATGGAAAGTCCCCTCCCTGCCTGCTGTGGGCTGTGGGAGGGCCCCCACCTGGCGAGGTCCACAAGCCTTCAGAGGTCCCTCTGCCTGGTCAAGAAGAAAGCCACCGCAGGCCCACAAACATAACTTTGTGGGCAGACTCTGGCACATGAGTCTGTCATGGGAGCTAACAGAGGCAGGCAGTCCAGGGCCATCGATGAGCCACAGGAGGAAGCCAGGGCGGGCCTCCCCAGGCTCCTGCTCTAGTGTGGCAGCAGTGGACTTCGACACACGTTCCCAGGGAGCAAGAGGCCATGGAGGGGGACCCTGGTTGGAAAGGTGCTTCTGAACCCAGTGTGCTAGTAAAATCCTAAAGTATTAATATGGATTTGAGGAGATCACAGTCTCTAAGTTGCAATAAGAGCCTCTCCTTGAATACAAAGTCTGTTCCTCAGAATTGAAAGAGACACGTGTACCCCAGTGTTCATCACAACACTGTTTACAATCGCCACGGAAGCAACCTAGATGTCCACCAGCAGATGAATGGATAAGAAAGCAGTGGTACATACACACAATGGAATATTACTCAGCCATTAAAAAGAATGCATTGGAATCAGTTCTAAGGAGGTGGAAGAAACTGGAGCCTATTGTACAGAGTGATGTGAGTCAGAAAGAAAAACACCAATACAGTATACTAATGCATATATATGGAATTTAGAAAGATGGTAACGATGACCCTACGTGCAAGACAGCAAAAGAGACACAGATGTAAAGAACAGTCTTTTGGACTCTGTGGGAGAAGGTGAGGGTGGGATGATTTGAAAGGGTAGCGTTGAAATGGGTATATTTCCTGTGGTCATGTATGGATGTGAGAGCTGGACTGTGAAGAAGGCTGAGCGCCGAAGAATTGATGCTTTTGAACTGTGGTGTTGGAGAAGAGTCTTGAGAGTCCCTTGGACTGCAAGAAGATCCAACCAGTCCATTCTGAAGGAGATCAATCCTGGAATTTCTTTGGAAGGAATGATGCTAAAGCTGAAACTCCAGTATTTTGGCCACCTCATGCGAAGAGTTGACTCATTGGAGAAGACTCTGATGCTGGGAGGGATTGAGGGCAGGAGGAGAAGGGACGGCAAAGGATGAGATGGCTGGATGGCATCACTGACTCGATGGGTTGAGTCTGGGTGACCTCCGGGAGCTGGTGATGGACAGGGAGGCCTGGCATGCTGCGGTTCATGGGGTCACAAAGAGTCGGACACGACTGAGCAACTGATCTGATCTGATCTGATCTGATCATATGTGTAGTGGATCACCGGTCTAGGTTCTATGCATGAGACAGGGTGCTCTGGGCTGGTGCACTGAGATGACCCTTAAGGATGGGATGGGGAGGGAGGTGGGAAGGGGGTTCTGGAGGGGGAGCACATGTGCGCCCATGGCTGATTCATGTCTATGTTTGGCAAAACCCACTACAATACTGTAAAGTAATTAGCCTCCAATTAAAATAAATTAATTAATTTTTAAAAAAAGTCTGTTTCCTCAAACACAGATATCTACATGCTGATGCACAGTGTTGTGAGCTTGAGTTTCAAGGGTTCAGAGACCAGAAGAAAAGGCTAGACCAGGGGAGTGCTCCTTCAAGACTGGGCCCCTAACATACTCCTCAAAGACTATCACTCAGACATGCTAACTTCTCCCAACACTTGGGATCTGCAGGAGTCTCTGTCCTGTCCAGAGGAGACACGTGCAATTCCCAGACGCCCTATGACCAGTTGTTCCAGTGGAGGGAAAGAGCAGGGGCAGCTGGAGGCCCTGAAGCAGCAGCCCCAACATCAGAGCCAGAGCAAGAAGCTGTCCCCACTGGTTGGAGAGAGAATTACAGGAGTTTCAAACTAGGACAGCATGAAAAATGTTTGGCAGAGTGGAGAGTCTACCGGGGCTTTGGATGAGAAAAAAGATTAAGCAACATCTGCAGTAGATTTTCCTTCACAAAGGCAAAGGATTGGAAGAGACACTGCAAAAAGGCAAGTCTGCAGCAGCCACTGCCCAGAGCCAGGGAGAAGGCAAAGGCGGATTGCTTAGGATCCCAGAACTTCTGAGGCTCAGGCTCTCATGACAGCTGTTGGATGGATCCTAGAGGAGAAGGTGGTGCTTCACTGTGGACCTCATGCCTCAGAGTTAAGCTGGTGCAAAGGAGAATTCTGGGACCCATCAGGTCCACGTTACTGCTCCCATAGGTTTCTCTCCAACTAAGAGCAAAGGAGAGTGATGGTAGATGCCCTCCATGACCAAGCTACCCCCAAGGGCCACAGCTGTCCCACAAAGAGTCAGTGGACCAGTTCCAGGGAGCCAGGTGCCCCCCTAGGCAGAAGTTAGCAGCATGGATCAAGAGCGACAGGTGTTCCAGGCTATTCCCTCCACTGTCCAAGGCATTGTCTCTCTCAGATATAAACCTCTTCTGGTTAATCAAAACACAATTGTCACAGCTTTCCTGGTGGGAAAACTTTTCTATAAGAAAAAATGCATGCCTAGCAGAGAAAAAAATTTTTTCTCTCAAGTTTAGCACATCCTCTCTGTGATAATAACTTCTTCATACCTTAGATTTTATTGTTTACCAAAGTGAAACTTTTTTCTCATGAAAGGTGATGGCCTCTCTGCGCCCTGCTAGGGGGAAGGGAAGGGATCAGGGTCCACTCTTCCCAGGTGGCGGTTCTGACTGGCAGATGGGACAGAGACATGAAGGGAGGTGGATCCTGTAGGATACTCATCCTCACCACATCTCCTCATTGCACCTTCAGTGGCCATAAAACCAGCGTTACAGAAACAAGCGACAGCACTCAGGACACACCAAGGTGAGCGAAACCTGAAGACCTCTTCCTTCTCAGGATCCAGCTCAGTGCTCTCTCCATCTCTCTGTCTACCTTGAACTTGTGTGGGTGTGAGGGAGGGCTTTGCAGAGGCTGAAATTCCCCTCAGGCTCAGAAATTATTAGAGAGAAGTTCACATGTTGGAATAAGAAGGGGAGCTTGGGGGTAGTGCTCGCGCAAGTCCTGAGGAGGGATAAACTTCTTTCCCATGTCAAGATGGGATTACACGACACTGCCCTAGAAGCCCCTTCTCTCCTAAGAAGGAGTGAGTTTCAGATCGGCCAGGAGCAGCATCCTTCCTTTGTCTTTCTCAGGCTGTGGAGCAGAGGCGAGGATGAGGTCCATTCTCAGCTCTGAGGGTGTGCAGTGTGAGCATGGAGGCCCCCGAGGGTCGGTCCACCTCTGTCCCCGAGGAGAGGACAGCCCTGCTCACAGCTCCCACCTCCCCTGGGGTAAGAGCAGGGGCATGATTGTGCGCAGCCACCTCACTGTCTGAGGGTGGGACTCTGTGCCCCTAGGGTGGGATGCAGGGGAAGGAGGCAGGTGGCAGAGGTGTCCATACATGGTGCAGTGACCAAGGAGGCCCTGGCATCCCACCACAGCTACAGGCCCAGAGGAAGGAAATGAGGGGCCTGGCGGCTCCTAGTGGCCCCACCTCAGAGTCTCCCCCTACTCCAGCTTTCAGAGCTCAGATAGTGTGAAGCCACCTGGAGCTCCTCCACAGAGTCAGGCTCCCAGAGGCAGTGGAGCCTCTGAGCAGGGAAGCTTCACTTCTCCACAGTGTAAACAGTCAGCTTTCACGGGACCGGGAGCTTGGGGCAGACTCACAGTCCCTGACCTCTGCCTTACACGTGTGCCCCAAGGAGCCTCCCCGGGACTGAACAGGTGGGACTCGACAGGCCCAGCGACTGCGGCAGAGTTGTGGCAAGTCTCGCCTGCCCTCAGCCTTGCTCACTGCAGAGCCCAGATGGAGAAGAGACTGGCAGACTGGATGTGTCACCCACTGGGCAGGAAGTGACCTGTGGGGACAAGGGTGCAGTCGGCTTTCCTCCCCAGGCTTTTCACATTTGAAAGCAGGGAGACAGGCGCAATTCCCTAGAGCAGGTCAGGGCTCCAGGTCAGTGACTCCTGCTCCAGGGGGTGCCCCTGACCCAGGAGGCAGCAGGAATGGCCTGCCCCCATGCCCGTCAGGACTCCACAGGCGGGACCAGGAGCTGGTGGCGTGTGGCAGAAGTCGGGGCTCTTCTGGGAACAGAGGGGCTGGGAGGGACCAGGTTACAGAATGACGGCAAGAGCTCAGGAGAGGGGTCGTGGAGCAGGGACCTCGAGTCTGGCTGCGGCCCGGGCCTCTGAGAGGCATTAGAAGGGGAGTGTTGCGGGGTGGGGGGCGATTCTGGCCCCCCTAGGCACCTGCCCAGAGAAGTGACGTAGAAGGACACTGTAGCGCTGATCCTGTTCGTTACACCATCTTGTTGTTCACATTGTGCATACTGTTCTTTGAACCCAGGGTAGGCAAGGCATGAGCTGAGATGCTGGAAGACGACTCAAGGAGCTGTAGGAACTGCAGACACATTTATTCTCTCCTGGCTGATGCAGCAGCCATAGCAGCAGCCACAGCATAACCTAACCCAGCATAACCGCACACAACCACCCTTCCAGGCTTTTCCAGGTGAAGCTTGTACAGATTTACCGCATAAAGCAGTCCATGACCGAGCGAGTGTCTTGTCACGGGCATGCGCAGTGCTACAATGATCCCAGCTGTTAGTCATTATTTACAAAATGTGGGCGAGAGAGCCTGAACACACAATCTTGGCCAATTTGCTCCTTCCTCACAAACATTGACAGAACAACAAGAAACAGGAAGGCGCCAGTCCCTGAGCCCTTCATCTGCCTTCATGGGCAGAAAGGTCAGCAATAGGGTGTCCCCCACTGTGTCCCCATGCAGAGACCCACACTGGCCCCACATGGGGCCCTCCCACACACCACTCTGAGAAATCCCACCCAGAGACCTCTCAGAGCATCCCACAGAAACCTCTCTCTGAGCCCTCCCACCTCACAAGTGTTCTTCAGGATCTGAGTATCCCCCCACTGACAGGTCTTCAAGGTGGGTCTGATGTCACATCATAAGCCAGCAGCGCAGGGGAAGGACCAGTGACGGTGCCCTGACCCACCCCCAGAACTCTAAGACATCCAGACATTTCCAGCATTGCCCCAGATGGGGTTCTCTGCTTGGAGAAAGGATCATGCTCTAGTCTCTTTGTAACCACTGTACTTACCTAAGGAGTAGAATCACAACGTTCACCCCCTGCAGGTCTGCAAAAGTCTTTCCTCCACAGATCTTCAGTAGCTTGAGCTCTGCCCCACGGATTAGAGAATCACAAAGTTTAAACACGAGTGAAATGCTGCCAACCTGCAATGAGAGTCAAATATCTTATTGTCTTATTTTATTCATATTCCAGTCAGATGGTGCCACATCATATTTTTAAAAACCTCTTTGGGAATAAGATCTGATTTCAAGATGCAGATTACTTTACTTTGGAAACCAAGTAAAAAACTGCAATAAATGGGTTTTGCGATGAAATAAAGCAGCAATAATAATATCTGTGGTGTCTCACTTGCCAGGGGACTCTGCAACTAACACATTATTTTGGACATAGAGTTTGTGTCAACTTTGTGGGTTCTGTTTTATTTTTAAGTGAAACAGGCTAAAAATATTATGAAGATTTTTCAATTTAATCAGATATCTAGTAATGCTCCTTTTTTTGTCCTCTGGCAAAAATACACTTTTTTTCTTAAAATGTAGTAATGCCCTAAAATAGTATTATGCATATTTCCAAGGGAAATAGATGGGGAAACAGGGGAAACAGTGCCAGACTTTATTTTTGGGGGCTCCAAAATCACTGCAGATAGTGATTGCAGCCATGAAATTAAAAGATGCTTGCTCCTTGGAAGAAAAGTTATGATCAACGTAAATAGCATATTGAAAAGCAGAGACATTAGTTTGCCAACAAAGGTCCATGTAGTCAAGGCTATGATTTTTCCAGTGGTCATGTATGGATGTGAGGATTGGACTGTGAAGAAGGCTGAGCGTCGAAGAATTGATGCTTTTGAAGTGTGGTGTTGGAGAAGACTCTTGAGAGTCCCTTGGACTGCAAGGACATCCAACCAGTGCATTCTGAAGGAGATCAGCCCTGGGATTTCTTTGGAAGGAATGATGCTAAAGCTGAAACTCCAGTACTTTGTCCACCTCATGCGAAGAGTTGACTCATTGGAAAAGACTCTGATGCTGGGAGGGATTGGGGGCAGGAGGATAAGGGGACGCCAGAGGATGAGATGGCTGGATGGCGTCACCGACTTGATGGACGTGTGTTTGAGTGACCTCCCGGAACATAAGGTCCATATGTTCAGATAACATAGCTTAAATGAATGAACTATATAGGAGTTTTCATTTAAAATGATTCTTTTAAAACATACAGTTTCCAAGATGCAAGAAGGCTCCATTTTATATTAATTACAGGGCTAAAAAATGACACTTTGCTTCAAATAGTGTGGAATTTTATAGAAGATATCTTTTCACCTATGCTTGATGTATACACATGGCCTATTAAAATTGCCTGAAGGAACTTCTTCATATCAAATTGGAAGAAAATGCACATAATAATCAAAGTGTGCATTAACGTACACAAAATGTCCAACAGTCATCAAAATCCTCACACTGTGTATCCAGCCCTTTCCAAAGGGGACCCTTTACTTATTCCACATAATGTTTCTCACTGCTCAGAAACAACTGGCTTTCCTTGCCTTGCTAACATTTACATTAATCATAGCTGTTGCCCATTTATCATTGTTGAGTTAGATTATCTATCAGATGACAGTATCATCCCATCTTTTAGGCCCCATTTGGGCCTAAATATTTCAACAACAAAATTTATAATTAATTTTCAACGTTACTTCCTTTTAACTTCATTGAATCACAGCGTGATGGAATGTGATGGTGGATGTCCTGTGGTTCTATGGGGTGGTAATTTTTTGCAGTGAAAGTTATACAGGGGAGTTTCATATTAACACAATGGGACAAATTAGGGAAAATTCGGTACAGGAATTGGTTTGCAAAGTGTGCTATTTCCTTTTCAATTTGATTATTATTCAGTTTTTTTGAATTTATGTTGAACAAACTGAAAGCAGAGAACATAAACCAACATCCAGAATAAATAGTTTATTGCTTTGGTGTATGAATGCATTGTCCCTCACTAGCAATCATAGTTCAATAACCTGCACAATTGTAATGAACAGTGTGCAGTAAAGCAGCATTCTCATCAGTCATTGCACCTGCATCTGTCATAAGTTGCTTCAAGTGACTTGTGGGTTCAGTTTCCATAGCATAAACTTGCCCTTTATCCTAGATGCAGCAATTCAGATCAGATCAGTTCAGTCGCTCAGTCGTGTCCGACTCTTTGCGACTCCATGAATCGCAGCACACCAGGCCTCCCTGTCCATCACCAACTCCCGCAGTTCACTCAGACTCACATCTATCGAGTCAGTGATGCCATCCAGCCATCTCATCCTCTGTCGTCCCCTTGTCCTCCTGCCTCCAATCCCTCCCAGCATCAAGTCCTTTCCAGTGAGTCAACTCTTTGCATGAGGTGGCCAAAGTACTGGAGTTTCAGCTTCAGCATCATTCCTTCCCAAGAAATCCCAGGGCTGATCTCCTTCAGAATGGACTGGTTGGATGTCCTTGCAGTCCAAGGGACTCTCAAGAGTCTTCTCCAACACCACAGTTCAAAAGCATCAATTCTTTGATGCTCAGCCTTCTTCACAGTCCAATCCTCACATCCATATATCACCACAAGAAAAACCATAGCCTTAGGAAGATTCTATTTAAAAACATTGTCACTATCGCCAGACTTTATGGTCACCTGCAGGTTTTTTTTTCTTAAAATATTCACTTACAGAAGATCTTATAAACATCTTACCATATATATATACACATATATATGTATATATATCAACAGAAAAGAATACCAAAGATAAGATAATGGAGAAAATAATAATTCTTTGCTTGTAACATTTTTCAGAAAAATATGTGATTTTAATCTACAGAGAAATGACTATCTCCATAATATTTAAAAAGTTTGGTTTTGAAGTTGATTATATTTAAAATGATTCTCGCACTGATTATAATGAACCAGACATTCTAGGAAAACCATGAAAATGAAAGTGGCTAATTGTGTCTGACTCTTTGTGACCCCATGGACTATACAGTCCATGGAATTCTCCAGACCAGAATACTGGAGTGGTTAACCTTTCCTTGCTCCAGAGGATATTCCTAACCGAAGGATGGAACGCAGATCTCCCACATTGCAGGCAGATTCTTTACCAGCTGAGCAACCAGGGAAGCCCAAGAATACTGGAGTGGCAGCCTATCCCTTCTCCAGCGGATCTTCCTGACCCAGGAATCAAACCACGGTCTCCTGCATTGCAGATGGATTCTTAACCTACTGAGCTGATGACTTATTAATACTCCAAAGGGTATATATATATATCAGATCAGATCAGATCAGTCGCTCAGTCGTGTCCGACTCTTTGCGACCCCATGAACTGCAACACGCCAGGCCTCCCTATCCATCACCAGCCCCCGGAGGTCACTCAGACTCACATTTATCGAGTCAGTGATGCCATCCAGCCATCTCATCCTCTGTCGTCCCCTTCTCCTCCTGCCCTCAATCCCTCCCAGCATCAGAGTCTTCTCCAATGAGTCAACTCTTCGCATGAGGTGGCCAAAATACTGGAGTTTCAGCTTGAGCATCATTCCTTCCAAAGAAATCACAGGGCTGATCTCCTTCAGAATGGACTGGTTGGATCTCCTTGCAGTCCAAGGGACTCTCAAGAGTCTTCTCCAACACTACAGTTCAAAAGCATCAATTCTTCGGCGCTCAGCCTTCTTCACAGTCCAGCTCTCACATCCATACAGGACCACAGGAAAGACCATAGCCTTGACTAGGCGAAGCTTTGTTGGCAAAGTGATGTCTCTGCTTTTGAATATGCTATCTAGGTTGGTCATAACTTTCCTTCCAAGGAGTAAGCGTCTTTTAATTTCATGGCTGCAGTCACCATCTGCAGTGATTAATGGACAAGAAAGAAAAAAGAAAAAGTAGTCAGTCTGTACTTAATTCTGCAACTCCCCTTAATAGGTTACAAGGCTGTGTTCAGTCTCATATACTTTTACTTCATAACAACTCCAGCAGGAAGTGTTTTGGTAATGTTCACACATATATACAATTTCTGCCATAGTCACAGCAGGGAGCATCAAGATCTGGATGATCCAGAAGCTTCAAAACTGTCTCTGGCTCTTGGAAGTTGGTCAGTTTCATAATCTGGTGTCCCTAATCCCTGAATCCTTCTAGGTTCCCAAAATATTAATTACTTTGTGACTTTTTGGCCCTTCCTTTCTAAATACCTGATGGTCAGATTTTTCAGCCCTCGCAACCCTTCACTCAGGCTCTTCTATCTTGCAAAATTATGTTGACTTATTTGTGCACTCTTTCTCTCTCTTTAGTTGGTTTAATGAATTTCATTAGAAGTAAAAAATATGCATTTTTGAATCTGCTATTTTTAGCCAGAAATCTCTAGGAGAAAATGAAAGAAAGAAGGCTGGATGGAAAAGAGGGAGGGGAGGAGGGAGAGACAGAAGAAGTGGGGGTGAAAGGAAAGCAGGAGCGAGGCAAGGAGGCAAGGAAGGGAGAAGGAAAGATTGGAGGGAGGGAGGGAGGGAGGGGTGAATTAGTGACCAAAACCAACTTACTGTAATTTTTCAAGGACCTGCTAAATTTGTACCATATCAAGTATCTTAGTTTGGAAAGAGGATTCTACCATATATTTCTTTCTCCTTATTGCTGGTGTGTGAACCTGAAGGTAAACAGAATCTGGGATCTGAATCAAAGAGATGAAAATATATGGGCAAGTTACTCATATCACTAAAATTATAAGAATTATTTCTTGAGCAAGGCAAAGGAATTCTACTCATTAGAAAAGACGCAGTAAAACTAAAATTCTCACAGCTGAAAATTATTATTTTAAATAGTTAATAACAAATTATTTAATTATTAGTTACATAATTAATAAAACTATTTTCAATAATTTAAATCTATGTTTTCAGTTTCTATGAACAAAATAATATATGTATTTCATATACTTCATTTCAATTTGGCTCTCTTAAGCTCTGAGTTATACCATGTAGACCACATTAAAAGGAGAATATTAGTCATCAACAGATTTGAAAGGTATGTTCAATAAGTAGATGTATGATCAGAATTGTAAAAAGTTCTTGGAACTTCTTGTCTTATAAATGTTGTAGAAGGTATATATGACTATGTAGAAATATGTTCAATCAGTTATAGAGGATTCAGCAAAATTTTATGAATAATAATCTAAAAAAAAAAAAGCTCAGATGATTTAAATTACATTTCATAAATTAGACTTCAAAAGCATGTAAAATTTAACAGTGTAGGATATAAAATTTTTCTTCCCTAGAAAATAGTAGAAAACACATTTTGAAATGGAAAGAATCTGATGCTTATAGATGCTACTGAGGAATAACGTTTGATTGTAAGTGAAGTGCTGCACAGTTGAGCAGAGCTTATAAGTTATATAGACTTGATAATGGCAAATACCATGGAGAAAAAATACAGCAAGAAATTAATAGTAAATGCAGGAGTTTCAGGAAATTTGCCCAAATTTCAAAGATAGTAAGAAAAAAATATTTTTTACTATACATACAAATTTCACAGCCTGTGTAATTCAATAAAATGTTGAGCTTTTCACTATCCTGTAGGGCCAGCCACAGACAAGTCATGGTGGAGAGTTCTGACAAAATGTGGTCCACTAGACAAGGGAATGGCAAACCACTTCAGCATTCTTGCCCTGAGAATCCCATGAACAGTCTGAAAAGGCAAAATGATATTACACTGAAAGATGAACCCCCTAGGTCAGTAGGTGTTCAATAAGCTACTGGAGAAAAGCAGAAAAATAGCTCCAGAAGGAATGAAGAGCCTGAGCCAAAGTGGAAACGACACCCAGTTGTGGATGTGTCTGGTGGTGAGAGTCAAGTCCGATGCTGTAAAAACGATACTGCATCAGAATCTGGAATGTTAGGTCCATGAGTCAAGGTAAATTGGAAGTGGTCAAACAGGAGATGGCAAGAGTGAACACTGATATCTTAGGAATCAGTGAACTAAAATGGATGAGAATGGGTGAGTTGAATTCACATGACCATTATATATGCTACCATGGGCAAGAATCCCTTAGAAGAAATGAAGTAGCCCTCATAGTCAACAAGAGTCCAAAATGCAGTACTTGGGTACAATCTCAAAAACGGCAGAATGATCTTGGTTCCTTTCCAGAACAAACCGTTCACCATCACAGTAATCCAAGCCTATGCCCCAGACACTGATGCAGAAGAAGCTAAAGTTGACCATTCTGTGAAGACCTAAGAGACCTTCTAGAACTAATACCAAAAAGAGAGGTTCTTTTCATCATAGGGAACTGGAATGCAAAAGCAGGAAGTCAAGAGATACCTGGAGTAACAGGCAAGTTTGAGCTTGGAGTACAAAATGAAGCAGGGCAAAAGCTAATAGAGTTTTGCCAAGAGAATGCACTGGTTCTTGCCAAGAGAACCGTCTTGCAACCACACAAGAGGCGACTCTACACATGGACATCACCAAACGCTCAATACCAAAATTAGACTGACGATATTATTTGCAGTCAAAGATGGAGAAGCTCATACAGTCAGCAAAAACAAGACCAGGAGCTGACTGTGGCTCCAATCATGAGCTCCTTATTGCAAAATTGAAACTTAAATGGAAAACAGAGAAAAGCACTAGGCCATTCAGACATGACCTAAATCAAATCTCTTATGATTATACAGAGGAAGTGAGAAGTAGATTCAAGGGATTCGATCTAATAGAACACCTGGAGAATGATGGATGAAGGACTCTTTGAAATTAGAACAGTTTCTAGCACATACACAAAAACAAACTGAAAATGCCCTTAAATGTAAGGCCAGAAATTGTAAAACTCTTAGATTAAAACATGTGCAAAACAGTCTTTGACTATGTAACAGCAAGATCCTCTCTGACCCTCCTCATAGAATAATGGAAATAAAAACAAAAATAAACAAATGGGGTCTAATTAAATTTAAAAGCATTTGCACAACAAAGGAAACTGTAAAAAAGATTAAAAGACAATGGTCAGAATGGGAGAAAATAATTGCAAAGAAAACAATTAACAGAGGATTAATCTCCAAAATAGACAAACAACTCATGCAGCTCAATATCAGAAAGAACTAACAACCCAATCAAAAAACCTAGGCAGAAGACCTAAA
This sequence comes from Tragelaphus eurycerus, assembly GCA_935064755.1. Lineage (NCBI taxonomy): Eukaryota > Metazoa > Chordata > Mammalia > Artiodactyla > Bovidae > Tragelaphus > Tragelaphus eurycerus. Next base: position 72,829 of record CAKXYN010000536.1, read on the forward strand.
CAGACATTTCTCCAAAGACATACAGATGGCCAATAAACACATGAAAAAATACTCAACATCACTCATAAATTAGAGAAATACAAATCAAAACTGCAATGAGGTATCACCTCACTCAGTCAGAATGGCTATAGAGAATGTGGAGGCAAGGGAACCCTCTTGCACTGCACTGTTGGTGAGAATGTAAATTAATACAGCCACTATGCACAGCAGTATGGAGATTCCTTGCACCCCACTCCAGTACTCTTGCCTGGAAAATCCCATGCATGGAGGAGCCGGGTGGGCTGCAGTCCATGGGGTCGCTAAGAGTCGGACACGACTGAGTGACTTCACTTTCACTTCTCACTTTCATGCATTGGAGAAGGAAATGGCAACCCACTCCAGTGTTCTTGCCTGGAGAATCCCAGGGATGGGGGAGCCTGGTGGGCTACCGTCTATGGGGTCGCACAGAGTTGGACACGACTGAAGCGACTTAGCAGCAGCAGCAGCAGCAAAACTACCATATGACCCAGTAATCCCATTACTGGGCACATACCTTGAGAAAATCACAATTCAAAAAGATGCGTATACCGCAATGCTCATTGCAGCACTATTTACAGTAGTCAGGATGTGGAAACAACTTAGACATCCATTGACAGATGAATGGATAAAGATGTTGGGGTACATATATACAGTGGAACATTATTCAGCTATAAAAAGGAATGAAATTGAGTCCATTGTAGCGAGGGGAATGAACGTAGACTGAAGTCAAAAGAGAGAAAAACACATATCTATATTAATGCCTATATATGGGGAAGGCAATGGCACCCCACCCCAGTACTTTTGCCTGGAAAATCCCATGGACGGAGGAGCAGGCTCCAGTCCGTGGGATCGCTAAGAGTTGGACACGACTGAGCCACTTCACTTTGACTTTTCACTTTCATGCATTGGAGAAGGAAATGGCAACCCACTCCAGTGTTCTTGCCTGGAGAATCCCAGGGCCAGGGGAGCCTGGTGAGCTTCCGTCTATGGGGTCGCACAGAGTCGGACACGACTGAAGCGACTTAGCAGCAGCAGCAGCATGGATAATGCATGCATATGGAATCTAGAAAAATGGTATTTATTAATGTTTTTGCTGGTAAAGAACAGAGATGTAGACATAGCAAACAGGCTTGTGGACACAGCAGGGGAAGGAGAGGTTGGGCTGAATTTAGAAAGTCATATTGACATATATATATACCACCATGTGTAAAATAGATAGCTAATGGGAAGCTGCTATATATCACAGGAAGCCTAGCCTGGTGCTCTGTGAGGACCTAGAGGGGCGGGGTGTAGGAGATAGGAGGGAGGCTCAAGAGAGGGGGAATATACAATGTATATACATTATGTCATGTATATACATTGTACATCTATGCACATAATTGTATGGCAGAAATATTATAGTTATGAGCGATTCACATGGCTGTACAGCAGAAACCCCAACATGGTAAAGCAATCATCCTCTGCTGCTGCTGCTGCTGAGTCGCTTCAGTCGTGTCCAACTCTGTGCGACCCCAAGGACTGCAGCCTGCCAGGCTCCCCCATCCCTGGGATTCTCCAGGCAAGAATACTGGTGTGGGTTGCATGAAAGTGAAAAGTGAAAGGGAAGTTGCTCAGTCGTGTCTGACTCTTAGCGACCCCATGGACTGCAGCCTTGCCAGGCTCCTCCGTCCATGGGATTTTCCAGGCAAGAGTACTGGAGTAGGGTGCCTTTGCCTTCTCCGCAATCATCCTCTAGTTAAAAACAACTTTTTAAAGGCTTTGTTGAATGATCCATTCACAATGTCCTCAGCAGAACGCCCTTCTGGTTGTCTCCCACTGTATGATCGAAGGAAGGATTTTCTCCTTTCCACAGGCTGGGCCATCACACATGGATGTCCATCAAGCCTGCACAGTAGAGTCTTCTCATTTAACTGCCACTGAGGCCAGTACCATCCTTGGAATCCTGGGGCAGGACCCTTCCATCCCCAAGGAGCAGCAGTTGGCCTCACACTGGCAGTTTCTTTGGACAGTTGGAGGACTTGGAGCTAGACTTTCAGGCCTCTCTGCTCCACCAAGCTCTCCAGGAGGGGAAACCCTGGGACTGTTCCTGTCATGGTGAATGATTATAAGCCCTTACAAAACATTTCAAGCAGGTATGTAAGGCCCACATCATCTGTAGTTCTTTTCTTATTAATTTACCAGTAATAACTCAATTCCACCTCTAAAACGCATATCAACTTAGAGAGATACTTAGAGCTGGGTTTCAGGAATTCTGCTTTCAAAAAGAATATTCTTTAGCTAAATTTATATTTTGTTTTCTTACAAATTATAACAGGAAATGGTACTTTGAAACACAACTTCTGCTATGTTTAAATACATGATAAAATGAAAGAGTTAGGAAATTAACTCTGTTTATTACTCTTAAACATTCTTCAGCTCATTCTTCTGCTTTGTCAAGTGTAAAATTTTGACTGAGGTTTAAAATAATGACAGTTTCTGAAAGGTAACTCTTTTTTTGCTGTATATTTAACAATAATAACAAAGTGTGCCCATAGTGTACAGATACAGTATCCCCATGTTTGTATAGGGGCTTCCCAGGTGAGTCAGGGGTAAAGAAACCCGCCTGTCAGTGCATGAGACCTGGGTCTGATCCCTGGATCAGGAAGATCCCCTGTGGAAGGAAATTGCAAACCTCTCCAGTATCCTTGCCTGGAGAATCTGTAGGACAGAGGAGCCTGGTGGGCTACAGTCCATGAGGGTGCAAAAGAATGACTCATGATCTGATGACTCCAACAACAGCAGCAACAGCATGTTTGTACACACACACACACACACACACACAGTTTTCTGAATGTATAGGGAAATATATACTAATCTTCCATTTTGTGTCCTAACTCAGAGGTGCTCTTAATAGACTCAGGTTCCCATCAATCCTAGGAGCTAGAACCAAATTGGTTCCCAGGAATGTGACCCAGTGCCAACACTGGTTTCACTGTTGTTTCTTCTCAGGACATACTTTGATTTGTGTTTGTCTTGTGTCTTCTCAAAACTCTTTTAGTTGTGTTTTGTTTATAGGCAGTTATTTCCTTTTAATTTCCATAAGAATTTGTTCAAATGTTGCACAAAGTTTGCTTCTTTGATTATTAATATGCAGGAAAGCCAACTCTAGAACATATTTTTTTCACCTAAAAGCACTTCATATCAGGTATCACATGTACATACATGTGAGATACAGCCTCATTTCAACAAATTCCACCCAAATTACACTCAGTAAAGAAGCAGGTAACTAGATAGTCAACGGGAATTTGCTATATGACTCAAGGAATTCAAACTGGGGCTCTCTAATAACCTAGAGGGGTGGGAATGGGCTAGAGGTGGGAAGGAAATTCAAGAAGTACGGGACATTTGTACACCTATTGGTAATTCGTGCTGATGTATGACAGAAATCAAAATATTTTTTAACGGCTTTGGCATAATCAATAAAGCAGAAATAGATGTTTTTCTGGAACTCTGCTTTTTTGATGATCCAATGATGTTAGCGATTTGATCTCTGGTTCCTCTGCCTTTTCTAAATCCAGCTTGAACATCTGGAAGTTCATGGTTTACACTGTTGAAGCCTGGCTTGGAGTGTTTTGAGCACTACTTTACTAGCACGTGGTAGTGGTGGTGGTTTGGTTGCTAAGTCGTGTCTGACTCTTGCAACCACATGGACTGTAGACTGCCAGGCTCCTCTGTCCATGGGATTCTCCAGGCAAGAATACTGGAGTGGGTTATCGTTTCCTACTACAGGGGATCTTCCCAACCCAGCGGTTGAGCCCCGATCTCCTCCACTGCAGGCAGATTCTTTACCATCTAAGTCATCAGGAAAGTCCCAAAAGAGCTCAAGGACTTTGTGTATGTACTGGTAGTCACTGATGTTGATCAAGCAGGGTTACTATTCTCTGAGGACTGCTGTTTCACAAATAATGAATGGACAGTGGAGATACTGAGAGTAGGGCTCTTGTATTCTCCCTGCATTTGGCCAAGAGCTTTAATAGTCCCACTGCAGTCCTACTGCTGGTTTCATATGGGAGTTTAGATCCAGGTTATTACTTCCTGACAGTGGTTTAGACTTAATCGTATGTTACTAGTGATGCTGCCACTGTTCTTGGGTCTTGTGTTTCCCTAGCTCTTGAATTTAGTGTGTGTTTGCATTAGAGAATATCCTGGAGAAATTCTTTTAGGAAAGTCAAAGTCTCCTATACTTTCTATGTCTTTGTATGTCCAAAAGTTTCTTTCATTAGCTTTCTTACCTGAATATCTGCCAGCCTCAGAGCTTGCTAGAATCTGATGGGACTTCCCATGTCATCGACTGAGCTAGCCTTCTAGGAATGGAGGTTTAATGCTGTTACATTGCTAAGTGGTGTGAAAAGTCAAAGTGTTAATCTCTCAGTATTGTCTGACTCTTAGTGACCCCATGAGCTGTAGCCTGCCCGCCAGGTTCCTCTGTCCATGGAATTCTTCCAGGGAAGAATACTGGAGTGAGTTGCCATTCCCTTTTCCAGGGAATCTTCCCGACCCAGGGTTCAAACCCGGGTCTCCTGCATTGCAGGCCAATTCTTTACCATGTGAGCCACGAGGGACCCCAATAAGTGGTAAAGATTGTGCATAATGCTTCGTTGTTTTTATTCAGTCATGTCCAACTCTTAGAGACCCCATGGACTTCAGCATGCCAGGCTTCCCTGTCCTTCACCATCTCCCGGAGCTTGCTCAAACTCATGTCCATTGAGTTGGTGATGCCATCCAACCATCTCATCCTCTGTCATCCCCTTCTCCTGCCTTCAATCTTCCCCAGCATCAGGGTCTTTTCCAGTGAGTTGGCTCTTTGCATCAGGTGGCCAAGGATTTGAGTTTTAGCTTCAGCAAGAGTCCTTCAGGATTGATCTCCTTTAGGATTGACTGGTTTGATCTCCTTGCAATCCAAGGGAACTCTCAAGAGTCTTCTCCAGCACCACAGTTCAAAAGCATCAATTCTTCAGTGCTCAGCTTTCTCTATGGTCCAAATTTCACATCCATACGTGACTATCTAAAAAACCATAGCTTTGATTATGCAGACCTCTGTTGACAAAGTAATGTCCCGGCTTTTCAATATGCTATCTAGCTTTATCATAACTTTTCTTCCAAGGAACAAGCATCTTTAATTTCATGGCTGCAATCACCATCGCAGAAATTTGCAATCCAAGAAAAGAGTCTGTCATTGTTTCTCCATCTATTTGCCATGAAGTGATGGGACCAGATGCCGTAATCTTTGTTTTTTGAATGTTGAGTTATAAGCCAGCTTTTTTGCTCTCCTCTTTCATCAAGAGACTCTTTAGTTCTTCACTTTCTGCCGAAAGGGTGGCATTCTGCATATCTGAGGTTATTGATGTTTCTCTCGGCAATCTTGATTCCAAGATGTGCTTCATCTAGCCTGGCATTTTGCATGACAGCCTTGACGTACCTCTTTCCCAGTTTGGAACCAGTCCATTGTTCCATGTCTGGTTCTGTTGCTTCTTGACTTGCATACAGGGTTTCTCAGGAGGCAAAGCACTTCAGCATTCTTAAGAACCCCATGAACATAATGCTTACCAGTAATCTATTCCACAGATGGTTATAGTGTAGATTTTCAATGCCTATATTAATATTTAAATTAATCTCTAATTAAGAATAAACAGTTTGGGGGACTTCCCTGGTGGTGCGGTGATTAAGACTCCCCACTTCCACCTGCAGGGGGCACAATGTCAATCCCTTTTTGGGAAATGAAGATCCCTTATGCTGTGTAGGGAAGCTGAAAAAAAATAACAAATGAAAAAAAAAAATGGTTGGGAATAGTGACGTTTCTTGACTAAGTCAGTAACACTGCCTTTGCATAGAATTAATGATTTCTCCTACTATGAGATCTGAAGCTAGAAAT
>CAKXYN010000537.1:0-78740 GCA_935064755.1 Tragelaphus eurycerus
TCATATATATGGAAAATGCAAATCTAATCGTGTCTAGAGGAACTTAACCCTGTGCTCACTTTGGCAACAAATATACTAAAATTGGAACAATACAGAGAAGATTAGTGTGGCCCCTGTGCAAGGATGACATGCAAATTTGTGAAGCATTCCACATTTTTAAGACTGAACCGGGAAGAAACTGAAATTATGAACAACCCCAATACAAGCCCTGAAATTGAAGCTGTGATCAGAAATCTCCCAAAAAAACAAAAGGCCAGGAACAGATGGCTTCATAGGAGAATTCTATCAAACATTTAGAGAAGAGCTAGTGCCTATCCTTCTAAAGCTCTTTCAAAAAATTGCAGAAGAAAGAACACTTCCAAACTGATTCTACGAGACCACCATCACCATGATACCAAAACCAGACAAAGACAACATAAGAAAAGAAAACTACAGGCCAATATCACTGATGAACATAGATGCAAAAATCTTCAACAAAATTTTAGCAAACAGAATTCAGCAACACATCAACAAGCTCATACACCATGATCAAGTTGTGTTTATTCCAGGGATGCAAGGATTCTTCAACCTATGCCAATCAATCATTGTGAAACTCCATATTAACAAATTGAGAGATAAAAACCATATGATTATCTCAATAGATGCAGAAAATGCCTTTGACAAAATTCAGTACCCATTTATGATTAAAACTCTTCAAAAAATGGGCACAGAAGTACCTACCACAACATAGTAAAGGCCATATATGATAACCCTACAGCAAACATTATCCTCAATGGTGAAAAACTGAAAGCATTCCCCCTTAGATCAGGAATAAGGCAAGGGTGTCCACTTTCACCACTATTATTCAACATAGTCCTGGAAGTCCTAGCTACAGGAATCAGAGAAGAAAAAGAAATAAAAGGAACCCAGATTGGAAAAGATGTAAAGCTCTCACTGTTTTGCAGATGACATGATACTGTACATAGAAACCCTAAAGATAGTATCAAAAACTTACTAGGGCCAATCAGTGAATTTAGCAAAGTTGCAGGATACAAAATCAATACACAGAAATCACTTGCATTTCTATAAACTAACAATGAAAAATCAGAATTAGAAATTGAGGAATCAATCCCATTCACCATTGCAACAAAGAGAATTAAATATCTAGGAGCATAACCTGAATCGAGGCTTCTACAAACATTCCTCCTGATCAAACACAAATTCCCCCTCCAAAATGCCAGCACCAGCATAAACAATAAACCTAGATGGAAACCTGTAAAGACTTATAATCAGATACAAAGTACAGAAATATACTTAGCATATTTAGATGATAAGATGCATAAAACATGAGTCATAAATAGCTAATTATTAAAAGACAAATAAGCTTTCTAGTACTGAACACCATAATCACTGGAATAGGAGAGTAAAGGAACTTTAAACAGCTGGGACACAAATGGAGAGAGAATATATGACCAGAAGATAGATGAAAGAAATACTATAAAATACTTCATAAAGGGAATGAAAGGATTAAACGGAGGTCAAGAAACCTAAGAAATGGACTAAGAAAATACATCTCCTTGGCATACCAGAAGTGACAAACATTCCTTGGAAGTTCTTTTACCATAGTTTTTTTGTTGAAAAGTTTTCACTTTCATCTCAGGTTCAAAGGATTTGTTAACAAAATAAGCCACTCATTATGTACAAATAAATAATACAAATATTTATTAGAAGATTATCTTACTTACTTGCAGTATACTAACATTAAAAAAAGAGAGAGAAATAGAGGAGAGGATTCATCATCAAATTGGATTTTGACCAACATCCAGACTTAAACAGTGCTGGGAAGTGACACAACACATCTGGAGCTCCAGTGGGGAGAAGGTCCCAGGTAGCATGTCCACTCCATTGGTGAGACTTCAAAGACTGCAGTTCAGGGTTCCCTACTTATAATCCCAGGCCCCAGATTGATTATCACCATCAATCTGTGAGCAAAGATGCAGGTCTGGTATTATGTTAATTTTTTCCCCAAATGCTGTATGCTTGGTTCTTTAAAACTTGGAGTGTTGCTAAATCCAGGAATGGTTGCCCAGACCTCCTCCAGGGACTTAACAAATTCCAAGGTCCTCTTCCTATCTATCTATTGTGTATCTCTTCCACATTCACATCAGGTGTGGCTGACACCCAAAGCAGTAGTCAGGACAGTGTCCCCATAGGTCAAAAGCAAGTTCAGTGGCCGGTTCTGTCTCTGACACCTAAACAAGACTATTTATTTAATTTGCCTAAGAATAGTAAATATGATTTTTCATGTCTTGAATGTCCTTTCTTCTGAATTAAGTTCTAAGGATGATATGGTGTTTAGTGTGCAGGACATTCATGCACTCTCAATACCCGAGAAAGGGATGGGAAGAAGACAGGTGTGGGGAGAGGAAGAAGTACACATCTAATCCAGACGCTTCAAAATTATTTTCTGATTCCATGCTGAATTCTGAAGGTAAAATGAGTCATTAAACTCACTTCACACTGGCCCAGCATAGTCAGATCTTTATACCACCTCCTTGATCAGTCCTTGGAAGTGGGCCAACTCTAGAAATACAAGGCATTGGACAAAGCAAGTCTGTGCAGCTGAGGCAACCTGAAGTGGCTCATGACAAAGGACTGGCAGTAAGTCTGTCCTTGTGGTGGTGTTCTGAGTCGTCCATCTTTGAGTGTATCAAAGCCTTATCATGATACTTGGGCTACGAATGCAACATTACGTGGGTGGCTGTCACTACTTGCTTTCGGCTACCACTTGTTTATGAAAGGAGATTTGCTGTCACAGTCTTTGGCATGACTCTGTGGACAATGTGGCTTTTTGTTTGCTATTATAATCTATATGCTAACTTTGTCTGTAGCTTTACTATGATGTGTCCAGGTGTGCTTCCTGAATCTATGGAAACATAGCTTTCCTAAATTCTGGAAAAGTATCAACTCTTTCTCTGTGAATATTATTATTCTAAAACTTAGCCAGGTTACCACTTCTGGCATGCCTACAAGATTCACTTAATACCTCCTTAGTCCATTTCTTAAGTCTCTTGGCATCTCTTTAATGTTTTACTTCATTTACCTTTCTATGAGGTATTCTATATAATTTCTTTCATCTATTTTCTAACACAAAAATTCACCATCCAGCGGAGTATCATCTGCTGTTTAAAATGTCTTGGAAGAAATGTATAAGAATACAATAATGTTAGGGAAATTTAACATCCCACTTACAGCAATAGACAGATAATTTTGATAGAAGGAGACGACAGTGGCCTTCAATGTCATGTTACTCCAGTTCGATGTAATACACACAACATTCCATCCAAAAGCAGCAGAGTACACATTCTTTATAAGTGCACATGGAACATCGTCCAGAATACACCACATGCTATGCCACAAAAAACCCAAATCTCAACAAACTTAAGAGAACAGAAATTGCACCAAACATTTTCTGCAACCACACTGTAGGAAATTAGAAAATAATTACATAAAGAAAAAGAAAAAGCCACAAACACATGCAGAGAAAAGAATATGATAGGAAAAAAAAAAAAAAAAAAAAAGGAATCAGTGAAGAAATCAAAGAGGAAGTTAGAAAACACCTGGAGACAAATGAAAATAAACATGCATCTTTCCAAAACCTATCAGATCAGATCAGTCGCTCAGTCGTGTCTGACTCTTTGCGACCCCATGAATCGCAGCATGCCAGGCCTCCCTATCCATCACCAACACCCGAAGGTCACTGAGACTCACATCCATCGACTCAGTGATGCCATCCAGCCATCTCATCCCCTGTCGTCCCCTTCTCCTCTTGCCCCAAATCCCTCCAAGCATCAGAGTCTTCTCCAATGAGTCAACTCTTCGCATGAGGTGGCCAAAGTACTGGAGTTTCAGCTTTAGCATCATTCCTTCCAAAGAAATCCCATGGCTGATCTCCTTCAGAATGGACTGGTTGGATCTCCTTGCAGTCTAAGGGACTCTCAAGAGTCTTCTCCAACACCACAGTTCAAAAGCATCAATTCTTCGGCGCTCAACCTTCTTCACAGTCCAGCTCTCACATCCATACATGACCACAGGAAAAACCATAGCCTTGAATAGGCGAAATTTTGTCGGCAAAGTAATGTCTCTTCTTTTGAATATGCTATCTAGGTTGGTCATAACTTTCCTTCCAAGGAGTAAGCGTCTTTTAATTTCATGGCTGCAGTCACCATCTGCAGTGATTTTGGAGCCCAGAAAAATAAAGTCTGACACTGTTTCCACTGTTTGCCCATCTATTTCCCATGTAGTGATGGGACCAGCTGCCATGATCTTTGTTTTCTGAATGTTGAGCTTTAAGCCAACTTTTTCACTCTCCACTTTCACTTTCATCAAGAGGCTTTTGAGTTCCTCTTCACTTTCTGCCATAAGGGTGGTGTCATCTGCATATCTGAGGTGATTGATATTTCTCCCAGCAATCTTGATTCCAGCTTGTGTTTCTTCCAGTCCAGCATTTCTCATGATGTACTCTGCATATAAGTTAAATAAACAGGGTGACAATATACAGCCTTGACGTACTCCTTTTCCTATTTGGAACCAGTCTGTTGTTCCATGTCCAGTTCTAACTGTTGCTTCCTGACCTGCATACAAGTTTCTCAAGAGGCAGATCAGGTGGTCTGGTATTCCCATCTCTTTCAGAATTTTCCCCAGTTTATTGTGATCTACACATTCAAAGGTTTTGGCATAGTCAATAAGGCAGAAATAGATGTTTTTCTGGAACTCTCTTGCTTTTTCCATGATCCAGCGGATGTTGGCAATTTGATCTCTGGTTCCTCTGCCTTTTCTAAAACCAAGTTTTCATTCCAATCCCAAAGAAAGGCAATGCCAAAGAATGGTCAAACTACCACACAATTGCACTCATCTCACATGCTAGTAAAGTAATGCTCAAAATTCTCCAAGCCAGGCTTCAGCAATATGTGAACCATGAACTTCCAAAACCTATCGGATGTAGCAAAAGCAGTTCTAAGAGGAAAGCTTATAGTCATACAGGCCTACCTCAAAAACCAAGGTACATCTCCAGTAAAGAACCTAACCTACCATCTAAAGGAATTAGAAAAAGAAAAAGCCAAGCCCAAGGTCAGCAGAAGGAAGGAAATAATAAAGATCAGAGAAGAAATCAATAAAATAGAGACAGGACATGTTTATGTTTAAAGTCACTCATCTTTGCGACCCCGTGGAATGTAGCCCACCTGGCTCCTCCATCCATGGGATTCTCCAGGCAAGAATACTGGAGTGGGTTGCCATTTCCTTCTCCAGGGGATATTCCCAACCCAGGGATCGAACCCAGGTCTCCCACACTATAGGTAGACGCTTTAACCTCTGAGCCACCAGGGAAGCCCAGAAGTAGTCATTTGAAAGGAGCCTGAGTCAGACTCACCTACTGATCTTGGAGTGTCTCCTGGAGACATAGGGAGAAACTGGAACTATCTCTGGGAACATAGATACTGTTGGTATCCATTTTGGAAAGCTTTTTCTACCACATTGACACTGGTGCTGGCAAGTATCATTTTTACATCTTCCCCCTGGCTTATAAGCCTCAGGACCGAGCCTTGATCCTGACCACCAGCCTATAGGCACCAGGATTGAATGTCTCACATCAGGTAACTGGCCAGGCAGAAACACAGGCCCATCCACCTGCATCCAGTGTGCCTTATGATGCCCTGAGCCCACAGGTGCCCCTGGACACAAGCCTGTCCACCAGAGTGCCTAGGATCTGTCCCACACATGAGAGCACAGGCACTAGACCTGGGACACCCAGGGTCCTGCAGCCAGAGCCCCAGGACCCAGCTCTGCCCACCATGGAGCTGCTAGTAGCCCTAGAATAGCCTGGGCCTCAGTCCCACCCACCAGCAGGTCAGCACCAGCTCTGAGATACCTTGGACTCCTCAGCCAGCTGTGCCAGGACCCAGCCCCACTCACCAGTGAACCAGTGTTAGTTTTTGGATACACTAGAGCTTGCAGCCATCTCTATTGGGAAAGGGCTCCATCCAACAGAAGGTCGAATCTAGATCTAGGGGGCTTTTGGATCCTATCCAGCAGCTGCTTGAGTACCTTTGTCTGTGAGGCAGCCCCAAGGGCTTGTCATTGAACAGATGTTGATGTGCCATGGACGAGATGCACACTCAGGGTTGCTGTCCAATCTGGGTTACCAAAATTGTTACCAAACCAAACTTGAGTCTGTAAGCCTGCACACAGTTAAGCCAATCTACTGATCCCAATGGATTTTCTTTTAAATGTGGTAAGAAATAGAAGGTGAAAAATTAGAATTGGATAAATCTGAGCATATAGGAATAGTAAGTTCAGAATTCAGGGATCTGGAGAAGTAAACTGATATTTTTGTAGTATTTTTGGTTTCTCATTTATGTATATTAAATAATTCTGAATATGGGGTATGTTGAAAGAAGTTTGATTGAGGTAACTTTGATTTTTCTTATCAGGTTTTTCACTTTACTTTTTCACCATTTCCCACATAAAAATTCTGGATTATTGTACCCTATCTCTTAGAGAGTTAGAGAATTAAAGAGGTAAATAAAATGATAATGACCCTAGAGATCACCAGAAAGGCTGAAACAGGAATTATTTCTTGAACTTTCAAATTCATCTATTTCTGTAAAGTGTTTCAATTAACACGCTTTACAATGAATTCTATAATACAGACAATGTTGAAAAAAGTTTGAATGGGGTATGCTTGTCGAATTAATACTCTTTTCCTAATGTTGGAACTTATAGTTTCTTATTTAAGCTGTAAAGCCCTTGCTCTAATTTGAATTTTCAGTAGGAACTGGCAACCCACTCCAGTGTTCTTGCCTGGAGAATCCCAGGGACGGGGGTGCCTGGTGGGCTGCCGTCTATGGGATCGCACAGAGTCGGACACGACTGAAGCGACTTAGCAGCAGCAGCAACACTATTAGATCATGATTACTCTTTAGGTGTCTGCGTTCCTCAATCACCCTCTAAAGTGAATAATTACATATTCTCATTTCCCCTCCAGGTCTTTAACATCGAGCCCCATTTTCCCTCCCTCCTTCCTAGAGGTCACTCACCCTTGCATTTCTGCTTCATGGCCCATATGGTGCAGTTGTAACACTGGTTTATTAATGCCCGTATTTGTTATTGGATTCACTAAATGGAAAACACACCTAGCACAATAAAAAAACATCCTAGTTCATTCATAGGAATTCATACATAGTTTATATTTCTGACCAGCATGCCAGAAAAGTTCTGAAAAATATTTGTATATCATATGGCCAGACACTGAGATACTGAAGCAGCAACAATGAACATAACAGAAATTATGTCATTTTGTAAAATGCTAGTTTTCTTATGGGTCCACAGTCCTGTTTTGAATCTGTGATGGCTCTGCAGTGAGCTTTTCACTCCCAAAACTATATTCTGCTTGTTTAAGACCATGTCAAGGTCCCATCCAGAATAATTTAATTGCAGTTGATTTGACGGAAGTTTTTCCTGATATCATTGCGAACCATTTCATTTTTTCTAATTCTTTCTTCAAATTTTTCTAGGGGATGTCCCTGGTGGTCCAGTGGCTGAGACTCTGCACTCCCCAGTGAGGGGTCCTGGGTTCAATCCCAGTTTGGGGAACTAGATCCTGCATGCCACAGCTAAGACCTGATGCAGCCAAATAAATGAATACAAAAATGATTTTTCTAGTATTCCACAAACATAATAAATAATAACCCTGACAAGGGGACTCATTTATCCCAAATCTGTACTCCAGTGATCCCGAAGAGCTCTGGAGTGTGTAGTTGTAGGCCTGGGAGTCCTAGATGCAGTGTTCAATTTCTGGTGGGAGGAATCATGGCCTGGGGGTGTCCTGAAGCTGCTGTCAGCCCATAGGAAGGTACAGCCAAATTCTAGTCCTCAGCACTGGCTGAGCAGCCCAAGTTATCCTAGGGATCCTGGGGCAGGCACCAGCCAGCTTTGTTGTGGGATGGGTCCTGATATGGCAGGATAAACAGCTCTGATGGTTCTGGGGCTGGTGTCTCCCCACTGGTGGGTGGTGGCACCACCCTGACAGGTAGAGGTGGGTCCTGGGGTCTCTGGCTGCAGGGCCCATGGGTCACAGAGCTTGCGTCTTGGCCTTCTTGTGGGGAAGGTGAGGCCCAGGGATTCCCAGGACTAACACAAACTCACTGATAGATAGAGATGGGTCCTGGGAATGTGGGCTGCATAGGACTGAGTGTCCTGGAGCTGGTGTTTCAACCCATCGGTAAGCTGGACTAGAGTCCAGAGTATGATGGGATGGTGCCTACCCCTTTTTGGGTGAGGTTGGTGCTGCAGCTAGTTCTAGACTACTGGTATGTGGGGCCAGGTCCTGGGGTGGCCAAAGCTGGGTTCCAGGGTAACTACAGGCTTCAGGGGTCTCAAGGTGGGTCTGTATCTCTGCTTGGGTTTTTGCTTGGCCTAAGGCATCCCAGTACTGGTGCTGATAGGCATGTTCGCCAGGTCTGGGTTATAGCACGAATAAGCTAGAAGGAGGATTACAAAATGGCGCTCTAGCACCAGGGTTCATGTGGAAGAACCAGCTCCCCCAAATGGCTGCCACCTATGTCTATATCCTCATGATGAGCTCCCATTGCCTTCTACTTCTCCAGGAGGCTCTCCAAGATCAGCAGATGGGTTTAACCCAGGCTTCTTTCAAATTGCTGTTTCTGTCCTAGGTTCCCAAGCTTGTTAAGATTTTCTGTGCATCTTATAAAGGTAGAGTCTCTATTTCCCACAGCCCTCTGGCTCTCCTGAAAGTAAGCCTCACTGACCTACAAAGCCAAGCATTCTGGGGGCTCATCTTCCTGGTACAGGGCCCCCAGTCTGGAAAAACTTATGTGGGCATGGACCACTTATTCCTTGAGGAAAACTTCAATTGATGTTATACTCCCATTATTAGGTTGCCCACCTTAGAGTATGGGTTGACCATGTCTCCACCTCCTTAATCATGTACCAAGTTTAATATTGTTTTCTTCATAATACTTAAATTCTAAAAATACTCCAAAGGCTTGAACTGGTGAACACCTATGGGTGGAAAATATAGATTCACCTAATTCTCTAAGAAACCTCCTTAGGGACAGAAAAAATATAAATAAATGTGAAATAATTTAAAAACACAATCTTTTCAATAATCTTTGGTAATACATGCAAAAATATTTATACATGTAAGAATGTAAAATCATATAGAAATGAGCCAAATTATAGAAATTGATCCAACAAGGACTTAAACAACAACTCAAGGAATGGAGGTCATCAGTGAGCTACCATCTGCCAAATGGCAATCTTCCAAGGGTGCATTTGCTTAAACTTTCAAGCAAGAGTTAATTTTGCTTCTAACAAAATATTAATAGTTCCACATTGTGAAGGAAAGCATATTTTATTTCCAGAGATGTAATATGATGCTACCCGAGATAGATGGTCAAGGTGGAGTGTTTGACAAAATGCGGTCCACTGGAGAAGGAAATGGCGAACCACTTCAGCATTCTTCCTTTGAGAACCCCATGAACAGGATGAAAAGGCAATAAGATATTACACTGAAAGATGAAACCCCCAGATCAGTAGGGATCCAATATACTACTGGAGAACAGCAGAAAAACAGCTCCAGAAAGAATGAAGAGGCTGAGCCAAAGTGGAAATGACACCCAGTTGTGGATGTGTCTGGTGGTGAAAGGAAAAGTCTGATGCTGCAAAAATCAATATTGCATAGGAACCTGAAAAGTTAGGTCCATGAGTCTAGGTAAATTGTAAGTGGTCAAACAGGAGATGCTAAGAATGAACATATTCATTTGGGAACCGGGGAATTAAAATGGACAAGAATGGGTGAATTTAATTCAGATGACCATTATATCTACTACTATGAGTCATCTGAATTAAATGGAGTAGCCCTCATAGTCAACAAAAGAGTCTGAAATGCAGTACCTGTGTGTAGTTTCAAAAACAACAGTGATCGTGGTTCATTCCAAGACAAACCATTCAATATCACCGTCATCCCAATCTATGCTCCAACTACTAATGCCTAAAAAGATGAAGTTGAATAGTTTTATAATGATCTACGAGACTTTTATAAATAACCCCCCCCCCCCACAAGATGTCCTTTTCATCATAGGAGACTGGAATGCAAAAGTAGGAAGTCAAGAGATACCTGGAGTAATGGGCAAGTTTGGCCTTGGAGTACAAAATGAAGCAGGGAAAAGGCTAACAGAGTTTTGCCAAGAGAAGCCTTTAGCTTCTCTTCTTTTCTCAGCTATTTGTAAGGCCTCGTCAGACTACCATTTAGCCTTTTTGCGTTTCTTTTTCTTGGGGATGGTCTTGATCCCTGCCTCCTGTTCAATGTCACAAACTTCCGTTCATAGTTCTTCAGACATTCTGTCCATCAGATCTAATCCCTTGAATTTATTTGTCACTTCTACTGTATACTTGTAAGGGATTTGATTTAGGTCATATCTGAATGGTCTAGTGGTTTTCCCTACTTTCTTCAATTTAAGTCTGAATTTGGCAATAAGGAGTTCATGATTTGAGCCACAGTCAGCTGCCAGTCTTGCTTATGCTGACTGTATACAGCTTCTCCATCTTTGACTGCAAAGAATATAATCAATCTGATTTTAGTATTGGCCGTCTGGTGATGTCCATGTGTGGAGTCTTCGCTTGTGTTGTTGGAAGAGTGTGATTGGTATGACCAGTGCATTCTCTTGGCAAAACTCTGTTAGACTTTGACCTGCTTTGTTTTGTACTCCAAGGCCAAATTTGCCTGTTACTCCATGTAGCCCTTACATTTGCATTCCAGTGCATTATAAAGCAGAGACATCACGTTGTCAACAAAGATCAGTCTAAGTCAAAGCTACGGATTTTCTAGTAGTCATGTACAGATGTTAGATTTGGACCATAAAGAAGGCTGAGCACCAAAGAATTGATGCTTTCAAACTGTGCTGCTGGGGAAAACTCTTGAGAGTCCTTTAGACTGTAAGATCAAACCAGTCAGTCCTAAATAAAATCAACACTGGATGTTCATTGGAAGGACTGATGCTGAAACTGAAGTTCCAATACTTTGGCCACCTGATCTGAAGAGCCGAATCATTGGTAAAAACCCTGATACTGGGAAAGATTGAAGGCAAAAGGAGAAGGAGGTGGCAGAGAATGGAGATGGTTAGATGGCATCACCAACTCAATGGACAAGAATTTGAGCATAATCTAGGAGATAGTAGAGGACAGATGAGCCTACCACGTTATTGTCCGTGGGTCACAAGGAATCAGACTCAACTTAGCAACTGAACAACAACTCTAAAACCTGTGATTGTGTCACCTCACTGATATTTGAGCAGAAGTGACCCCCCCCCAAACTCCTTTATGCTTAGTAATGTTGATGCTATTGCAGAGACCATAGTTTTCACTTCCTGTAAACCCACTGATTATTCAAGAATGTCACCTCTTGGAAAGGAGTGGTAAGGTAATACTCCAGGTTGCAAATAGCAAGAGCATAACCCCCTTTAGTCAGAAAATATGTGAATATTAATACACCACAGTATGGATGCTTAAGCACTTAAATGCTAACATGTCTAATTGGTGGGATTATAGGTGATTGGTTCTTATAAATTTCAAGTGATAAATGTGTCATTTTAGGGCAGTGATCTGGGCTCATCTATTTATATGTATTCCTGATTATATTAGTCAGCTAGGCTTGGCATAACAAAATACTGTAGACTAGGTGGCATAAACAACAGAAGTTCATTTTCTCACAGTTCTGGAGGATAGAAGTGCCAAAATCAAGATCTAGCAGTGTCAGTTTCTGGAGAAACCTCTCTTTCTGTATTACTAGTGGTTATCTTCTTGTTGGGTCCTCACATGTAGGGGAAAGATCTGGTATCTCTTTCTCTTCTGTATGGCCACAGTCCTATCCAATTATGCCGCTGCCCCTATCTCAATTAATTACCTAAATACCCTATCTCCAGATCCAGTCACACTTGGGGTTAGCGCTCCAACATATTAATTTTTTGGAGGGGAGCCAATTCGGTTCATAGCACCTGTGCTCACCAAAAACACCAAAAATACTTGGTTCATAAAACAGTGAATTCTATTCAGGACAAGAACCAGACCAGAAGTTCTGTGCTGCAGCTCATTATCAGGTATTAGATATCTGAGATGATGCCCAATGAAAGAAGTGATGTGCTTAGCAAAGTGCATGTTAGCAAAAGACTCTTGTCCCTCCCCATCCAACCCCAGCCTTTCATGTCCCCTGACCTTAGTTGAAAAACACTTTCCAAAAAGCAAGAAGAGTCCATCTAAAATTCCAGCCCTTATACACCTTAGAAGATCAAGCCAGACCCTTTGTTTTCATTTCTTCATTTCTGAGACTAAGGGGCTAGTCTACGTGACCTCTTCTCCAAAGTTTCTCTATCTTTATAATTCCAACTTTCAGGAAAAGCACTTAGCACCCCTGTTGGGAGGCACATATACTGAATGATATCCTGCAAACTGAGATGGAACTTTGGGACCAAAAAAACAGAGGGAGCAATGCCATGGAGTGCAATTATGAAGTTCACTGTGGATAAATCACATACAAGCACAAAGGATAGAGTCCACAGATAATTCAGAGTCATTCGAAGCTGCACTGCACACTGACTGCCAAAAAGGGTAGCAAAGAATTTAAAGGGGCCAAACCTAAAAGTAGAACCTGACTATCAAGACAGAAGCACAGGTGCAGCAACTGGAATCGGGGTTCCTCCCCTCAGGGGTTTCATGACCATTAACCATTTATGTCAGCAAAAGCACTCTTGCAGGTCTCACAACAGATGAAGGCAAGGGCAGAAGTTGATAGGGTACTCATCTGGCTTGGACTCACTTCTTGTAAAGTAAGCTAAAGCTCAATCATGTGAAAAGAGGGGAGGTTAGAACTGTGCGAATTAAGATGGAACTGACAAAAATGGAGTTGGTGTGGTTCAGCCACACAATCCCCAAGTCAGGACCCACTTGATCTGGACAGAAGGGGCCTCTGCCGTGTGCCAAATCTGCTAAAATAGCTTTCCTGCACTCATTTTATTTGGCTGAAAAGTAACCTTGTGTACTTTCATTCCTTAGAAGACCACCAGAAATGAACCACAGGACCCCATGATAAACATATTGGTTATATTATTATTTTACTGCTTCATTAGAAGTGAAAATAAATTGTGAGAAGATGCAAAACCATGCAACTTAATGATTATAAACAACAGAGAAAATCGTTGTAGAAAGTGAAAAGCAGCTTATCCTATGGGGGAGTACAGACTACACACACAAAGATCTTCAATTGTGAGATTATTGACAGCAACTGCCTGTTGGAATTTATGCACCAACGGAAGTTTTAAGATGAGGGGAGGGGACATTGGCTACCCCTGACCTCTTAGCCAGGGGTTATGGGTGAGAAGACATCAGAAGATACGTAAAATCTCTATAAAGATTTGCCAAAAGCAAGACACTCAATGTTGAAATTTGCTCTTGCAAGGAGGTCCCCATTTTATGATGTTTGAGCACACACGTTCTCCTGCTGGATAGCTGGGGAAAAATCAAATGCAAAAAAAAATTATTATGAGGGTATTTTCTTAAGATTAAGTTCAATTTCTTCCAGAAGAGCTCATTGCCAAATCACTGGACTCTGCCATAAGAAAGAAAATGTTGGTCACTCAGTCGTGTCGAACTGTTTGCAATCCCATGGCCTGTAGCTCTCCAGGCTCTTCTGAAAATGGGATTTCCCAGGCAAGAACACTGGAGTGGATTGCCATTCCATTCTCCAGGGGATCATCTCAAACCATAGATCGAACCTGAGTCTCCCCATTGCAGGTGCATTCTTTACTGTCTGAGCCACCAGGGAGGTGGCCATACCTTCTTTAAATTTAGAATGCCAAGGCATTAATCACAAATCCTCAGTGAGGTACGTGTGTGTGCAATGTAATGAACAGAACGTTTCTTAGACTCAACTGTAGACATTTTTTCCCCATTTGAGAGGTAGATATATGCTGTTTTCATTTTTTCCACAGATTGCTCTGAGACTGAGGGGCAAGTGAAGCATTTTCTTCAGAATTATCTATCACTATTGCAGCCATGAAATTAAAAGACGCTTACTCCTTGGAAGGAAAGTTATGACCAACCTGCTGCTTCTGCTGCTAAGTCCCTTCAGTCGTGTCTGACTCTGTGCGACCCCACAGATGGCAGCCCAACAGGCTCCACAATCCCTGGGATTCTCCAGGCAAGAACACTGGAGTGGATTGCTATTTCCTTCTCCAATGCATGAAAGTGAAAGTGAAGTCTCTCAGTAACCTAGAAAGCATATTAAAAAGCAGAGATATTACTTTGCCAACAAAGGTCCGTCTAGTCAAGGCTGTGGTTTTCCCCGTGGTCATGTATGGATGTGAGAGTTGGACTGTGGAGAAAGCTGAGTGCTGAAGAATTGATGCTTTTGAACTGTAGTGTAGGAGAAGAATCTTGAGAGTCCCTTGGACTGCAAGAAGATCCAACCAGTCCATCATACAGGAGCTCAGTTCTGGGTGTTCATTGGAAGGACTGATGCTGAGGCTGAAACTCCAATACTTTGGCCATCTCATGTGAAGAGTTGACTCATTGGAAAAGACCCTGATGCTGGGAGGGATTAGAGGCGGGAGGATAAGTGGACAACAGAGGATGAGATGGTTGGATGGCATCACCGACTCAATGGACATGGGTTTGGGTGTACTCTGGGAGTTGGTGATGGACAGGTAGGCCTGGCATGCTGTGGTTCATGAGGTCACAGAGTTGGACACGACTGAGCGACTGATCTGAACTGAACTGATATGATCAGAAAGGTAAGCCTTTTCAGACAATCTTGACTAACTTTGGAACTTTCAGATAATGCTACATGACAAAACATTTCCCTTGGCTTGGAGTTTCTCCAGCAGGCTGTAAGTGGGGAGGGCCAAATTAATCCCCTGATCCCTGGGAGACTTGAGTATACCCAATATCTAAACTGATTATCTCACCTCATCCTGTCGTGAGGTAGAGAAGGCCAAAACCATAGTTTGCATGATTCACATGGATGAGATAAAAGACCCAAAATGCTAGATGCAGAAAAATGACGAATAGCCAAAATTGGACAAAACTCTTACATTTCTAATGTTACTTCCAATATTTTAAGATTGATTTTAATGTGATTCTTAGTAACATTCCAACAAAATCAGTTTTGGTATTCCATTACTTCTAAGGCCTATTTTGCAAGGACTACTTATATAAGCAAAGTAAAATGGCAACAATTCGCTATTTTTAAATGTTACATTGGGCTTCCATGGTGACTCAGAAAATAAAGACTCTACCTGTATTGCAGGAGGCACAGGTTTGATCCCTGGGTGGGGAAGACCCCCTGCAGTAGGAACACAATTCACTCCAGTATTCTTGCCTGGAGAAATCCAAGGACAGGGAACCCTGATGAGCTATAGTGCATGGGGTTACAAAGAGTCAAACACAACTGAATGAATAAATGACTATTGCAATGTTACATTAAATAATTGATACCGTATTGTTTACTTTCATACTGTTCATGGGGTTCTCAAGGCAAGAATACTGAAGTGGTTTTCCATTCCCTTCTCCAGTGGACCACATTCCCATGAACACTATGAAAAGACAAAATGATAGGATACTGAAAGAGAAACTCCCCAGGTCAGTAGGTGCCCAATATGCTACTGGAAATCAGTGGAGAAATAACTCCAGAAAGAATGAAGGGATGGAGCCAAAGCAAAAACAATACCCAGCTGTGGATGTGACTGGTGATAGAAGCAAGGTCTGATGCTGTAAAGAGCAATATTGCATAGGAATCTGGAATGTCAGGTCCATGAATCAAGGCAAATTGGAAGTGGTCAAACAGGAGATGGCCAGAGTGAATGTCGACATTCTAGGAATCAGCGAACTCAAATGGACTGGAATGGGTGAATTTAACTCAGATGACCATTATATCTACTACTGCAGGCAGGAATCCCTCAGAAGAAATGGAATGGCCATCATGGTCAACAAAAGAGTCCAAAATGCAGTACTTGGATGCAATCTCAAAAAAGACAGAATGATCTCTGTTTGTTTCCAAGGCAAACCATTCAATATCACAGTAATCCAAGTCTATGCCCCAACCAGGAATGCTGAAAAAGCTGAAGTTGAATGGGTCTATGAAGACCTACAAGAACTTTTAGAACAAACACCCAAAACAGATGTCCTTTTCATTATAGGGGACTGGAATGCAAAAGTAGGAAGTCAAGAAACACCTGGAGTAACAGGCAAATATGGCCTTGGAATACAGAATGAAGCACAGCAAAGACTAATAGAGTTTTGCCAAGAAAATGCACTGGTCATAACAAACACCCTCTTCCAACAACACAAGAGAAGACTCTATACATGGACATCACCAGATGGTCAACACCGAAATCAGATTGATTACAGTCTTTGCAGCCAAAGATGCAGAAGCTCTATACAGTCAGTAAAAACAAGATGGGGAGCTGACTGTGGCTCAGATGAACGCCTTATTCCCAAATTCAGAATTAAATTGAAGAAAGTAGGGAAAAGCACTAGACCATTCAGGTATGACCTAAATCAAATCCCTTATGATTATACAGTGGAAATGAGAAATAGATTCAAGGGCCTAGATCTGATAGATGGAGTGCCTGATGAACTATGGAATGAGGTTCGTGACTTTGTACAGGAGACAGGGATCAAGACCATTCCCATGGAAAAGAAATGCAAAAAAGGAAAATGGCTATCTGGGGAGGCCTTACAAATAGCTGTGAAAAGAAGAGAAGCGAAAAGCAAAGGAGAAAAGGAAAGATATAAACATCTGAATGCAGAGTTCCAAAGAATAGCAAGAAGAGATAAGAAAGCCTTCTTCAGCAATCAATGCAAAGAAATAGAGGAAAAGAACAGAATGGGAAAGACTAGAGATCTCTTCAAGAAAATCAGAGATACCAAAGGAACATTTCATGCCAAGATGGGCACGATAAAGGACAGAGATGGTGTGGACCTAACAGAAGCAGAAGATATTAAGAAGAGATGGCAACAATACACAGAAGAACTGTACAAAAAAGATCTTCATGACCCAGATAATCACCATGGTGTGATCACTCACCTAGAGCCAGACATCCTGGAATGTGAAGTCAAGTGGGCCTTAGAAAGCATCACTACAAACAAAGCTAGTGGAAGTGATGGAATTCCAGTTGAGCTATTCCAAATCCTGAAAGATGATGCTGTGAAAGTGCGGCACTCAATATGCCAGCAAATTTGGAAAACTCAGCAGTGGCCACAGGACTGGAAAAAGTCAGTTTTCATCCCAATCCCAAAGAAAGGCAATGCCAAGGGATGCTCAAACTACCGCACAATTGCACTCATCTCACATGCTAGTAAAGTAATGCCCAAAATTCTCCAAACCAGACTTCAGCAATATGTGAACCATGAACTTCCTGATGTTCAAGCTGGTTTTAGAAAAGGCAGAAGCACCAGAGATCAAATTGCCAACATCCGCTGGATCATGGAAAAAGCAAGAGAGTTCCAGAAAAACATCTATTTCTGCTTTATTGACTATGCCAAAGCCTTTGACTGTGTGGATCACAATAAACTATGGAAAATTCTGAAAGAGATGGGAATACCAGACCACCTGATCTGCCTCTTGAGAAATTTGTATGCAGGTCAGGAAGGAACAATTAGAACTGGACATGGAACAACAGACTGGTTCCAAATAGGAAAAGGAGTTCGTCAAGGCTGTATATTGTCACCCTGTTTATTTAACTTATATGCAGAGTACATCATAAGAAATGCTGGACTGGAAGAAACACAAGCTGGAATCAAGATTGCCAGGAGATTATCAATCACCTCAGATATGCAGATGACACCACCCTTATGGCAGAAAGTGAAGATGAACTCAAAAGCCTCTTGATGAAAGTGAAAGAGGAGAGTGAAAAAGTTGGCTTAAAGCTCAACATTCAGAATACGAAGATCATGGCATCTGTTCCCATCACTACATGGGAAATAGATGGGGAAACAGTGGGAACAGTATCAGGCTTTATTTTTCTGGGCTCCAAAATCACTGCAGATGATTACCACAGCCATGAAATTAAAAGACGCTTACTCCTTGGAAGGAAAGTTATGACCAACCTAGATAGCATATTCAAAAGCAGAGACATTACTTTGCCAACAAAGGTCCGCCTACTCAAGGCTATGGTCTTTCCTGTGGTCATGTATGGATGTGAGAGCTGGACTGTGAAGAAGGCTGAGCACCAATGAATTGATGCTTTTGAACTGTGGTGTTGGAGAAGACTCTTGAGAGTCCCTTAGACTGCAAGGAGATCCAACCAGTCCATTCTGAAGGAGGTCAGTCCTGGGATTTCTTTGGAAGGACTGATGCTAAAACTGAAACTCCAGTACTTTGGCCACCTCATGCGAAGAGTTGACTCATTGGAAAAGACTCTGATGCTGGGAGGAATTGGGGGCAGAAGAAGAAGGGGATGACAGAGGATGAGATGGCTGGATGGCATCACTGACTCTATGGACGTGAGTCTCAGTGAACTCTGGGAGTTGGTGATGGACAGGGAGGCCTGGTGTGCTGCGATTCATGGGGTCGCAAAGAGTCGGACACGACTGAGCAACTGATCTGATCTGATCTGATTGTTTACTTTGTGACAAAATTTACTAGAAAGCATGTATTTAAGAGAATCTATTAATTTTCACAATTGTTTGTCTCAAATAGAAAATCCTCATGACTTACTTTCCATTGAGGGAAGAGTGTTTTTTTCTTTAGTATTAGTTTTCTTCAGTTAGGACCAGTCAAACTTCTCTACCTCACAATTCTGGCTTATCACTCATTTTGACAAATTTCAATTCAGTTCAGTTCAGTCGCTCAACCATGTCTGACTCTTTGTGACCTCATGGACTGCAGCACGCCGGGCTTCCCTGTCCATCATCAACTTCCGGAGCTTACTCAAACTCATGTCCATTGAGTCAGTGATATCACTCAACAGTCTCATCCTCTGTTGTCCCCTTCTCCTCCTGCCCTCAATCATTCCCAGCATCAGGGTATTTTCAAATGAGTCAGCCCTTCGCATCAGGTGGCCAAAGTATTGGAGATTCAGTTTTAACATCAGTCCTTCCAATGAACACCCAGGACTGATCTCCTTTAGGATGGACTGGTTGGATCTCCTTGCAGTCCAGGGACTCTCGAGAGTCTTTTCCAACACCACAGTTATCTTGATGAAAAGACTGAAAAAAATATTAAAAAAAAAAAAAAAAACTTACCTGGTAAAACCATTATCATACTAAGGAGCAAGAGACAAAATCCTCACATTTAATATCAATATGTATTTTACCTGTTGATTTTCAAAAGGCAAAGAGCAACAGATCTTAGAAGAGTCATGTTTTTAATAAAATACATTTTATTCCACATCATTATTCCATTTCTGAAGACAGTAAATGCCACTGGATCAAGTGTACTAGAAACAAAGATGTTCTAGAAGCCCTGGAGCCAATATGTCTGACTCTTAAAAATCACAGCAAAAGTAAAATGGAGGTAATAGAAACATATGAGAAGAGAGGGATAGAATAAAAATTAAGGACTGGGTTTGACCAACTAATGCATTTGAAACAGGAGATAGCACTATTTGAGCAGCTTCACTTTGTATTCAATTACTTTGAGGGGGGCATTTTTCTTGGGGGGTTAGGGAGCAGCATACAAATGTAGCATTAATTGGACTAGTTTCTTTCTATTTCATCTGCCTGAAGACAAGAGAGTAAGGGGCTACAATAAGAGGAGGGATTAAATCCAGTCAAAACTGATTACATGTCTCACAATAGCTCCTTGTGGGACTGGTTTGTAAATGCTGTAAGATGGCACAGCTAATTATGATCAAACCAAGAACTTCAGCAGAAAGGGATAAACCAAACAGAGTCGATTTTTATTTTACCATGTTTTCTCCTCAAGAGGAGAGAGGAGATGAAGCTAGGTGAAGTGCTCAGTGATCATTCCGGGTTTGTCCAGAGGGGAAAATAGAGGACCTCTGATCCCAGAAAGCAGAACCCTCCTGCCCGTGTCTGGTCTCACCCGGGTGGAGTAAGAGATGTCTAGTGCCTAGACGAGAATGGAGAGGCCCCCAAGCAACCAGATGTCCCGAATATGCCTCCTCTCCGTCGGGGTCACCCTAGGAGCCTCCTGGAGAAGTGATCAGCTGCTAATCGCCAGAGGTGGGGAAACAGGGACTTTAAATAAAAAATAACAGGGCTGGCCTCATAAGCCACGTTGTTAGTAGCAATTCGCTTATAATTTAAAATAACTATCATCACTGTTGGTAGCCCATTCCAACCTAACTGTCACAGGAGGGGAGGGAGCGAAGTGCCAGTCCCAGAGGGCCCATTCTGAGCCCCAAACTCTTCGTCCCCTCAGCATCAGACCTACAGCCACAATGAACTGGCCACTCCTGGGGCTCCTGCCTCGGTCCTGCCAGGGACCAGCCCAAGAGGAATACGAATCCTGCTCAGAAGGCGGCGCTGCGAAGACAAAGGCATTGACTTGCCAGGAGGCGCCGCTAAAAATCGCCCATCCTAATCTCCGCCCCTCCAATTCCTGCAGGCCCGATTCGTCTGCCCCGCATCCACCACGCCTTCCTATCCCCATAGTCCTCTGGCTCTGTCGGGGACACACGTCCTCACTCGAAGACTTGATGATCAGAGAAAGGTAGAGGGCTGCACTGACACCGCTTAGCACTCTAGACGAGGTTAGCCTTCCTGCGCAGAACCCCTCAGTTATATGGTGCGTGACAGGCTCCACCCCACTTCTCTTCGATTGGCCAAGGGATCCCAGACCCGCCTCCTCGCCCCTCCCACCGCTTTAGCCTTGCTGGCCTGAGTCCATTATCTCTCCTCTACTCAGGACTTCACCCCTGCAACTGGGTGTTAGTAACTTCATACCAGATTCGCCTCCCCAGACTCCATCCAAACACACTCTGATTCCTCCAGGGACTGATGGCTGGCCTACCTCCCCTGCTTCTCCCACTACTTTAGTCCTGAGGGTCCACTTCCCTTCCTCCCAAGTTTACTCTGCTGCTGCTGCTAAGTCGCTTCAGTCGTGTCCGACTCTGTGCGATCCCATAGACGGCAGCCCACCAGGCTCCTCCGTCCCCGGGATTCTCCAGGCAAGAATACTGGAGTGGGTTGCCATTTCCTTCTCCAATGCATGAGAGTGAAAAGTGAAAGTGAAGTCGCTCAGTCATGTCCAAGTCTTAGCGACCCCATGAACTGGAGCCGTCCATGGGATTTTCCAGGCAAGAGTACTGGGGTGGGGTGCCATTGCTTTAACCTCTGAGCCACCCCTGTTATTGTGGAGGAGTGCCACCTCCACAATAACAGGGGTGGCTCAGAGGTTAAAGCATCTACCTGCAATGCGGGAGACCTGGGTTCCATCCCTGGGTCGGGAAGATCCCTTGGAAAAGGAAATGGCAACCCACTCCAGTATTCTTGCCTGGAGAATCCCATGGATGGAGGAGCCTGGTGGGCTATAGTCCACGGGGTCACAGAGAGTCGGACACGACTGAGCAACTTCACTTTCACTTTCACAAGAAGCAGACACATCTTACCCAGTTAGCTTTGAACATCTGAAGCTCTGAGATTCAAGATGAAGGAGCCATATTCAGGTACTCTCGGCATTTTATATCCGAAGGAGCCAAAGCTGGTGGTGATGACCAGTGATGCTCACTGTTGTCTGTTGTGATCCTTGACCAGCTGGTGGGGGAGGGGTGCTCATGGAAAGGTCTTTCACTGCCACAACTGGGCATGTCTGTGACAGTGGTGCTCTCCTATGTAAAAGTCACATTTTCTAATTTCTTAGCCACTGAACCTGGTAGCAGTGTAATCAGAGGAGAACCTGCTGAGGCTATTCATCTTTGTATCTCTAATCTCAAGCACTTTGCTTAGTCAACAGTAGTGTGCAAGCATATTTAGTCACTTCAGGCGTGTCTGACTCTTTGCATTCTTATGGACTGTAGCTTGCCAGGCTCCTCTGTCCATGGGATTCCCCAGGCAAGAATACTGGAGTGGGTTGCCATGTTCTCCTCCAGGGAATCCTCCCTACCAAGGGATAAAACTCATGTCTCTTATGTCTCCTGCATTGGCAGGTGGTTTCTTGACCACTAGCGCCATCTGGGAAGCACAGTCTACAGTAGTTGCTTAGATGAATACATATCTTTCAGTTCAGTCCAGTCACTCAGTCATGTCTGACTCTTTGAGACTCCATGAACCGCAGCACGCCAGGCCTCCCTGTCCATCACCAACTCCTGGAGTCCACCCAAAGCCATGTCCATTGAGTCGGTGATGCCATCCAACCATCTCATCCTCTGTCGTCCCCTTCTCCTCCTGCCCTCAATCTTTCCCAGCATCAGGGTCTTTTCCAATGAGTCTTTAGATTGAAATAACTCCTGGATAGAGCAGAATTTTTGGGCAGCAGCACCACCCAGTGTCTCTGTTGAGGAGAAGAGTGAGGATCTAGTAGGTACTTGGAAGAACTCAGATTTCCAAGGTCATTTTCTGGATACTCACCCAGAACCTTAGAGTATTAAAATAAAATGGAGATAGGACTGTCTTCAGCTTACACTCCATATTTTTGATGTGGCTCATGTATGGTGGTAGAGCTCTACATACATCAGTGATCATTCTCTCCTCAAGCATTTCTCACACGTCCCCCACTTCTAGTATTTTTCTATGCTCTTGTAGCACAGTGTGCTAACTTGAGAGTTTTACATGTTTGTAGGAGGAGCTTTTAAAACAGAAAAACATGCTCATTCAAAAAAAATAGCTTTCACTGTGTATCTACAATGTCCCAGGCATTAAATATAATAAACACCGGTGTTTCCACCACTCAGAGTTAGATGCTGTTAATATTAAGGTATATTTACTTTGCCTTTTAAAGGAATAGAGAAATTATAGAAAAATTGAAGTTTCCTTAACTTTCATCCCATTTCCATTCCCCTCTCACTTTCCAAGTGGTACTTCTACCCTGAATGTGATATGTAGTTTCTAGCCACATTTTCCATCATTGCAGATTTATGTGCTCTGTCTCCAGGAGCAATATGGAGCATTCTATTTTCCAGTGGTCCAGGTGTAAGAGTGTACTTCCACATCTCTTGGGGTCAACAGGAAGCCCCAGACAGGCACCTCCTCACTCCTGTTCCAAACTTCACAGTCTATCTTGAATCGATCTGCCTCAAATCCATTAGAACTCACCTCCTCATAATCTCCATTCCCATCTGTGCCAGTCGCCACAAGAACCCCCAAATCCCCATGATACTTCTCAACTTCTACATTCTAAATTCCATAAGGCTGTGACCACATCTCTTTACTTCACTTCTCACACCGTTCCCTACTCTTAAAATGCAATGCAACCTCAATAATTCCTCCATATCTCCACCCTCTTCTCTGAATGTGCCCTTCTTTGTCTTGCCCTAACAGAAACCGTGTTTTTCCTTGAGGATTCTGTGTCCCCTGAAGCCCACTTAAGAGAAACAACTTTCTTCTCCCATGGCCATTGTCCCACAGAGCCTAAAGCTCTGGTAAATGTCTTCCATGCTTCTCATTGCTGCCTTTAGAGCATTCCTCTCACACACCCCCTCATAACCTCCTGCTTTTGACAGCTTGTGTCACAACTAGCCTGCATTGTCATCATCAAGCAAACTTCAGTGCTCCTCTCCTTTATTTCTGAAAGATTTTAGCTCCTGCACTAGGTCACTCTCAACAGTAGCTGTCCTATCTTAATTTCTGGTGAACACAAGAATGATCGTTCTGATACACCTCCTCTTTTTCCAGTGCATTCCCTTTGGTACCAGACTCCACTACCCTTTAACCTCACCAGAATCTCTAGTCCATTGGTCTTACCAGATTTCACCACCTCTCTCTCCCTTACTGTTTTCTCTCCCCTCCTTCCCTAGCTCAGATGTCATGCTCAGTCTTTGTGATCACTCACTGACATATACCCTCCACTCTCCTGCCCCTCTCTCACTTTGTATTGTTGCTTCCCTGGCAAAATCATAACTCTAGCTGAGTCCAGATACACCTCAATGAGCCTGAACTCACACAGACAAACCTGTCCAAAGGAAAAACACACAACCACAAGCTTTTGAATTTTGATGTTTCCCCTGGCCAGCGATATGTGGTAGGATACTCTCTCATGATGCTGGGAAGCAGCAGAGAGCTTCAGCTCCCAGTCAGCTGAGTGATCACAAGGTAAACAACTGATCCTGATATGCTTCCACTCATTCTGTACCTTTCCAACCACCCTGTGTTTCACGGTCAGTACAGTATTCAGTAAATTACATGAGATATTGAACATTTTATTATAAAAGAGTTTTTGTGTTAGATGATTTTGCCCAGATGTAGGCTAATAAATGGGTTTCCCTGGTAGCTCAGCTGGTGAAGAATGTGCCTTTAATGCAGGAGACCCCGGTTCAATTTCTGGGTTGAGAATTTCCTCTGGAGAAGGGATAGGCTAGCCACTCCATTATTCTTGGGCTTCCCTGGTGGCTCAGCTGGTAAAGAATCTGCCCACAATTTGGGAGACCTGGGTTCGATCCCTGGGTTGGGAAGATCCCCTGGAGAAGGGAACAGCTACCCAGTCTAGTATTCTGGCCTGGAGAATTCCATGGACTGCATAGTCCATGGGGTGGCAAATAGGCAGACACAACTGAGCGACTTTCACACCTCCAGGCTAATAAATATAAGCGTTCTGAGCATGTTTAGGGCAGGTTAGTCTAAGCAATGATGTTGGGTAAGTAATGAGTATTTAATGCATTTTTCTTTTTTAACTTATTTTTAATTGGAATAAAATTTCTTTATGATATTTTGTTGGGTTCTGACATACATCAACATGAATCAGCCATAGGTATACATATGTCCCCTCCCTCATGAACTTCCCTCCCATCTCCCACCCCATCCCACCCCCTATTTTGTCACAGAGCACTGGTTTAACCTCCCAGCATCATACAGCAAATTCCCTGTG
Source organism: Tragelaphus eurycerus (assembly GCA_935064755.1). Classification (NCBI taxonomy): domain Eukaryota; kingdom Metazoa; phylum Chordata; class Mammalia; order Artiodactyla; family Bovidae; genus Tragelaphus; species Tragelaphus eurycerus. The sequence continues at coordinate 25,037 of CAKXYN010000537.1, forward strand.
GCTATTTTACATATTGTACTGTACATGTTTCCATGCTACTCACTCTTCCCACCCTCTTCTTCTCCTACTGTGTCCACAAGTCTGTTCTCCACGTTTGTGTCTTCCCTGCTGCCCTTCAAATAGGTTCATCAGTGTCATCTGTCTGTTGTTCAGTTGTCAAGTCGTGTCCGGCTTTTGCAACAGCATGGACTTCAGCACACAAGGCCTCCATGGCCCTCACCATCTCCCAGAGTTTGCCCAAGTTGATGTCCATTGAATTGGTGATGCCATCCAACCATCTCATCCTCTGTCACCCTCTTCTCGTTCTGCCTTCAATCATTTCCAGCAACAGAGTCTTTTCCAGTGAGTTGGCTTTTCATAGCAGATGGCCAAACTTTGGAGCTTCAGCTTCAACATAAGTCCTTCCAATGAGTATTCAGGCTTTCTTTCCTTAAGGATTGACTGTTTTGATGATCTGTCTAGATTCCATATATATGCATTAATATAAAATATTTGTTTTTCTCTTTCTAACTTCACTTTGTATAATAAACTCTAGGTTCATCCACCTTGTTAAAGAGACTCAAATGTGCTCCTTTTTTTGACCGAATAATATTCCATTTTATTAATATATATGTACTACAGCTTCTTTATCCATTCATCTATAGATGGACATCTAGGTTGCTTCCATGTCCTAACTATTGTAACCTTTTAGTCACTCACTCCTGTCCAACTCTTTGTGAGCCCATGGACTATAGTCCTCCAGGCTCCTCTGTGTATGGAATTCTCCAAAGGATATGGAAGTGCGTAACCATTCCATTCTTCAGGGGATCTTCACAACCCAGGGATTGAAACTCAGTCTCCTGCATTGCAGGTGGATGCTAAACTGTCTGAGCTACCAGGGAAGCTATTGCAAGTAGTGCTGCAATGAACATTGGGGTACATGTGTCTTTTTCAATTATGGTTTTCTAAGGGTATATGCCCAGTAGTGGGATTGTTGGCTCATAAGGTAGTTTCATTCCCAGTTTCTTAAGGAATCTCCATACTGTTCTCCATAGTGACTGTATCAATTTACATTCCCACAGACAGTGCAAGAGTGTTCCCTTTTTGCCACACCCTCTCTAGCTTTTCTTGTGTGTAGATTTTCTGATGATGGCTATTCTCACCTTGTGAGGTGATACCTCATTGTAATTTTGATTTGCATGTCTCTAATAGTGAGTGATGTTGAGCATCTTTTCATGTGTGTATTATCCACTTGTATGTTTTCTTTGGAGAAATGTCTGCTCAGGTATTCTGCCCACTTTTTGATTGGGTTATTTGTTTTCTGGTATTGAGCTTCATGAGCTGCTTGCATATTTCGGAGATTAATCCTTTGTCAGTTGTTTCATTTGCTATTATTTTCTCCTGTTCTGAGGGTTGTCTTTTCTATAAACTTTGTTTATAGTTTCCTTTGCTGTTCAAAAGCTTTTTAAGTTTAATTAGGTCCCATTAGTTTATTTTTGTTTTTATTTCCATTACTCTAGAAGGTGAGTCACAGAGGATCTTGCTGTGATTTATGTCAAAGAGTGTTCTGCTTATGTTTTCCTCTAAGAGTTTTATAGTTTCTGGTTTTACATTTAGGTTTGTAATCCATTTTAAGTTTATCTTTGTGTATGCTGTTAGGAAATGTTCTAATTTCATTCTTCTACACATAGCAGTGCAGTTTTCCCAGCATCACTTATGATGAGACTATCTTTTCTCTATTGTATACTGTTGCCTCCTTTGTCAAATATAAGGTTTTGATGGGTGTGTGGGTTTATCTCTGGGCTTTCTATCCTATTCCCTTGGTGTATATTTCTGTTTTTGTGCCAGAACCACACTGTCTTGATAATTGTAGCTTTGTAGTCTGAAGTCGGGGAAGGCACCCCACCCCAGTACTTTTGCCTGGAAAATCCCGTGGACGGAGGAGCCTGGTAGGCTCCAGTCCATGGGGTCGCTAAGAGTCGGACACGACTGAGCGACTTCACTTTCACTTTTCACTTTCATACATTGGAGAAGGAAATGGCAACCCACTCCAGTGTTCTTGCCTGGAGAATCCCAGGGACGAGGGAGCCTGGTGAGCTTCCGTCTATGGGGTCGCACAGAGTCGGACACGACTGAAGCGACTTAGCAGCAGCAGTAGCAGTCTGAAGTCAGGAAGGCTGATTACTCCATCTCCATTCCTCTTTCTCAAGATTGTTTTGGCTAGTGGTCTTAATGCATTTTTGACTTATGATATTTTCAAGTTACAATGGGTTTACCCAGATGCAGCCCTATTATAAGTTGGGGAGGTCTATAGACCTCTTTCTCTTACACCAGTTCAACAAGATCACTACCATCTTTCACTCCTTTAGCACCACTGTCAATGTTGTGCTCTCTGCTAGGTCATTTCTATTAGGAAAACATCAGGCCATTATTTCTTATCTTCACATGGCTTCCCAGGTGGCTCAGATGGTAAAGAATCTGCCTGCAAGGCAGGAGACATGGGTTGAATCCCTGGATTGGGAAGATCCCCTGGAGAAGAGAATGGCAACCCAATCCAATATTCTAGCCTGGAGAATTCCATGGACAGAGGAGCTAGGTAGGCTACAGTCCATGGACTCACACAGAGTTGGACATGACTGAGCAACTAACACTTTGACAGTTTCATATGTAGATTACATTTTCAGCAACTGATAGCATTCTATATCTTTGCTCTTATTTGGGACAAATTTCTTTTAAAAATATACATATTTGTTTATTTTTATTTACTTGGCTGCACCAAGTCTTAGTAGTGGCATGCAGGATCTTTGATCTTTGTCGAGGCATGCATAATTCATAGCTGCAACATGTGAACTCTTAGCTGTTGCCCATGGGATCTACTTCCCCGACCAGGGACTGGGCCCCCTGCCTTGGGAGTGCAAAGTCCTACGATGGAGCACCAGGGAAGTCTCAAGGCAAACTTGTTTTACAGATGTATGTAACATACATCTCTATGTGCAATATTGGAACATGAATATTTGAAGGTGCTGACTGAACCAGTATTCCTTATCTAAGTCCATATTCCCCTAGGCTTTCTATTGACATCAAACTGGTATCAAAGGGAGCCCCAGACAACTTTCCTTCCATAGCCACCTGTGCTCTCTGCCTGCTCTACACCTCATTCACTGCCCCAACAAGGTCTTTCTGCTGTTCCTCCAACAAGCCACACTCACTGTTGCCTAGGGCTTTTTCAACGTCTGTTCCATTTTCCAGGAATGTTCTTCCCTCAGATATCCACTTGGACTACTCCTTCACCCCTTTGTAATTGTTGTTTCTAATCACTATTTCCAATTTTTCTCCTCCTTCCTATTCTCATTTGAACACAGTCCAATCAAGGGTTCACCTCCACCACTCCACTGAAATTTCTGTCCTCAAGGTCATGACTAACTTCTACATTGTTCAGTCCAATGATCAATTCTTAATCCTTACTGGACCTATCAACAGCATTGGGCACAGCTCATGAGTCACTCCTCCTCAGTATACTGTCTTTAGTTGGTTTCCAGGATCCTGTTCTCCTGGTTTCCTCTGACCTCTCTGGCTGCTTCTTCTCAGTTACCTTTACTGGTTCCTCTTCTCCTCCTGAACCTCTTAAAATGGGAGTGTGCCCAGGCTTGATCCCTGTTCTTCTCATTTCTATCTACCCTCCCTTGGTGATATCTTCCAATTCAAACACTGTAAAACACTTCTATACTTACAACTCTTAAATTCAAGGCTGCAGATTGGATCTGTATCACAACATACAGTCTAATATATCCAACTGCCTACTCAGCACCTCCACTCACATGTCTAATAGACATCTCAAACTCAAAATGTTGCACATTGAATTCCTGATCTTTTTCCCCAAACCTGCTCCTCCTGTAGCCATCTGCCTCTCCACTGGTGGCAGTTCCATCGGTCCATATGTGAGAGGGAATCACACCTGTGTGTTAAAGTTGCTCAGTTGTGTCTAACTCTTTGTGACCCCATGGACTATACAGCCCATGGAATTCTCCAGGACAGAATACTAGAGTGGTAGCCATTCCCTTCTCCAGGGGATCTTCCAAACCCAGGGACCTTCCAAACCCAGGGATCAAACAAGGTCTCCCGCATTGCAAGTGGATTCTTTACCAGCTGAGCCACCAGGAAAGCCCAAGAATACTGCAGTGCGTATCCTTAACCTTCTCCAGCGGATCTTCCCAACCCAGGAACTGAACTATAGTCTCCTGCACTGCAGGCGGATTCTTTACCAGCTGAGCTACCAGGGAAGCCCAGTCCATATAGTCAGGCCAAAAATCTTGCCATTATCTTCAATTCCTCCCTGTCTCTCCCACTGTACATATAGTGAAGTCGCTCAGTCGTGTCCGACTCTTTGCAACCCCATGGACTGTAGCCTACCACGCTCCTCTGTCCATGGGATTTTCCAGGCAAGAGTTCTGGAGTGGGTTGCCATTTCCTTCTTCAGAGGATCTTCCCAACCCAAGGATCGAACCTGGGTGTCCCTCGTTGTAGGCAGACACTTTACCATCTGAGCCACCAGGGAAGTCCTGGGGAAGACACTGTACATATAACTCATCAGGAAATCATTTGGGTTCTTACTCAATGTATCCAAAATCCAATCCTTCTCACATCCCCAATGCTACATATGAGGCCAAATTTGCCATTATTTCTCACCTGAATAACTGAAATAGCTTTCTAACAGATCTCTCTGTTTTTATCCTTGATCCTCTGTGGTGTATACTCTGGGCAAAAGTTAGGTGAAATCCTTGTACTTCTCTGCTCAAAACCTGGAAAAGATAGTGAATTACACTGAGTGAGAGTCAAAATCCCTACAAAACCTTACATTTTCTGGTTCTCTATTATATCGCTGACCACTCCATCTGCTCTCTTCCACACTTACTCTGTCTAATCTGTGGCCTCCTTCTGTTCAGTTCAGTTCAGTCGCTCAGTCGTGTCCAACTCTTTGTGACCCCATGAATCACAGCATGCCAGGCCTCCCTGTCCATCACCAATTCCCAGAGCTGCCTTGGAAATGAACAGAGATAATTCTGTCATTTTTGAGATTGCATCCAAGTACTGCATTTCAGACTCTTTTGTTGACCATGATGGCTGCTCCATTTCTTCTAAGGGATTCCTACCCATAGTAGTAGATATAATGGTCATCTGAGTTAAATTCACCCATTGCAGTCCATTTGAGTTTGCTGATTCCTAGAATGTCAACATTCACTCTTGGCATCTCCTGTTTGACTACTTCCAATTTGCCTTGATTCATGGACCTGACATTCCAGGTTCCTATGCAATATTGCTCTTTCAAGCATTGGACCTTGCTTTTATCACCAGTCACATCCACAACTGGGTATTGTTTTTGCTTTGGTTCCATCCCTTCATTCTTTCTGGAGTTATTTCTCCACTGATTTCCAGAGCATATTGGGCACCTACTGACGTGGGCCACCAACCTAGAAGCATATTGAAGAGAGGGAGTTTCTCTTTCAGTATCCTATCATTTTGCCTTTTCATCTGCAGGACTTGGACTCAGTTCAGATCAGATCATCTGTCTGTTGTCTATCATTTTGCCTTTTCATACTGTTCATGTGACCTCCTCAGTTCAGATCAGATCAGTCGCCCAGTCGTATCCGACTCTTTGTGACCCCATGAACTGCAACACGCCAGGCCTCCCTGTCCATCACCAACTCCTGGAGGTCACTCAGACTCGCATCCATCGAGTCAGTGATACCATCCAGCCATCTCATCCTCTGTCGTCCTCTTCTCCTCCTGCCCCCAATCCCTTCCAGCATCAGAGTCTTCTCCAATGAGTAAACTCTTCACATGAGGTGGCCAAAATACTGGAGTTTCAGCTTTAGCATCATTCCTTCTAAAGAAATCTCAGGGCTAATCTCCTTCAAAATGGACTGGTTGGATCTCCTTGCAGTCCAAGGGACTCTCAAGAGTCTTCTCCAACACCACAGTTCAAAAGCATCAATTCTTCGGCGCTCAGCCTTCTTCACAGTCCAGCTCTCACATCCATATATGACCACAGGACAGACCATAGCCTTGACTAGGCGAACCTTTGTTGGGAAAGTAATGTCTCTGCTTTTGAGTAGGTTGGTCATAACTTTCCTTCCAAGGAGTAAGCGTCTTTTAATTTCATGGCTGCAGTCACCATCTGCAGTGATTTTGGAGCCCAGAAAAATAAAGTCTGACACTGTTTCCACTGTTTCCCCATCTATTTCCCATGTAGTGATGGGACCAGATGCCATGATCTTTGTTTTCTGAATGTTGAGCTTTAAGCCAACCTCTTCACTCTCCACTTTCACTTTCATCAAGAAGCTTTTGAGTTCCTCTTCACTTTCTGCCATAAGGGTGGTGTCATCTACATATCTGAGGTTATTGATATTTCTCCCAGCAATCTTGATTCCAACTTGTGTTTCTTCCAGTCCAGCATTTCTCATGATGTACTCTGCATATAAGTTAAATAAACAGGGTGACAATATGCAGCCTTGACGTACTCCTTTTCCTATTTGGAACCAGTCTGTTGTTCCATGACCAGTTCTAACTGTTGCTTCCTGACCTGCATACAGAGTTCTCAAGAGGCAAATCAGGTGGTCTGGTATTCCCATCTCTTGAAGAATTTTCCATAGTTTATTGTGATCTACACAGTCAAAGGCTTTGGCATAGTCAATAAAGCAGAAATAGATGTTTTTCTGGAACTCTCTTGCTTTTTCCATGATCCAGTGGATGTTGGCAATTTGATCTCTGGTTCCTTTGCATTTTCTAAAACCAGCTTGAACATCTGGAAGTTCATGGTTCACATATTGCTGAAGCCTGGCTTGGAGAATTTTGAGCATTACTTTACTAGCATGTGAGATGAGTGCAATTGTGCGGTAGTTTGAGCATTCTTTGGCATTGCCTTTCTTTGGGATTGGGATGAAAACTGACCTTTTCCAATCTTGTGGTCACTGCTGAGTTTTCCAAATTTGCTGGCATATTGAGTGCAGCACTTTCACAGCATCCTCTTTCAGGATTTGGAATAGCTCCACTGGAATTCCATCACCTCCACTAGCTTTGTTTGTAATGATGCTTTCTAAGGCCCACTTGACTTCACATTCCAGGATGTCTGGCTCTAGGTCAGTGATCACACCATCATGATTATCTGGGTCGTGAAGCTCTTTTTGTACAGTTCTTCTGTGTATTCTTGCCATCTCTTCTTATAGCTTCTGCTTCTGTTAGGTCCATACCATTTCTGTCCTTTATTGAGCCATCTCCTTACTGTCCCTTAAAAATGCCATGCTCACTATTGCCATGGAACCTTTGCAATGTCCCTCTAGAGGGACTTTGTCACTTCTAGAAGGAGTGCTCTTTTCCATGTTATCCATTTATTTAAACCCTTGCACGTACATTAAGGCTCAAATCTCACCATTTCAATGAAGCCTATCTGAACTAGCCTATTTCATATTTCACCTTGCGCAGCCCTACTCTATCTGCCTTCCCCTGCTCTGTTTTCTCTAACACAGTATATAGCTTATTTACTTACTGTGTATATTGATTTATTTCAGTCTTTCTCCATTCAGATGTAAAGTCCATAAGGGCAGAGATCTGTTTTGTTCACTGATTCCAAGTACCTAGATTTGCACACAAAATGAAGTTTTTAAAATGAATTTTCTCATAATTTTTGTATTACAGTAAGTTATATCACACTGCAAGTAATTGTCCACATCTTGATTTTTTCACCCAACATTATGATTTTTAGATTTGTCCATGTTCATCTATAACATATACACATCCATTTTAACTGATATATCATATGCCCTTTTATGAATAGTTTCCTTAGGCATGCCATTCTTGTAGACATCTTTGAGCTGCTTCTCTCTTTTTTTGCTATTACAAAGAATGCTGCAACGAATACTCTTGTTATAGCCTTTCATTACTCTATAAACATGTTTCCTAGAGCTGGAATTGCTAAATGACAGTGTATGTGCATCTTCAACCTCACTGTGTGAGCATGCTCAGTTGCTTCAGTCATATTTGACTCTTTGGACTGTAGCACACCAGGCTCCTCTGTCCATAGGATTCTCCAGGCAAGAATACTGGAGTGGGTTGCCATGCCCTCCTCCAGGGATCTTCCTGACCCAAGGATCGAATCTGTGTCTCTTAGGCCTCTTGAATTGGCAGGTGGGTTCTTTATCATTAGCAGCACCTGGAAAGCCCATTCAACCTCACTAGACACTGCCAAATAGTAATTACATCAATTTACACACGCATATCAGCTATAGAAGAGTACCCATTTCCCCCACATTCTTGGAGATAATTATTTTTAAATTTCTTCTTCTTTTTTTTTTTTTTTTTTTACCAATTTAACAGGTGAAAATGAGCATCTCCCTAGTGTTGAACCTGCCTTTCCCAGATTATGTCTTGGGTGTGCATCTCTTTATAGGCTTTTCTGAACAAACATATTTCTTTTCCTCTTCTGTGAATTATCTGTTGATGTCCTTTGTCCATTTTTTCTGTTGTCTTCTTTTTAAAAAAAAATATTTATTTATTTGAAGGGCTGCACTGGGGTTTAGTTGCTGCACACATCCTTTTCTCTAGTAATGGCAAGCAGGAGCTACTCTCTAGGTGCAGTCCATGGGTTTCTCATTATACTGGGTTCTCTCGTGCAGCACAGGCTCTAGGGCACAGGGGCTCCAGTTCCCAGGCTTTAGAGCACAGGCTCAATAGTTGTGGCAAAGTTGTTCCGCAGCATGTGGGATCCTCCTGGACTAGGCGTGGAAATCGTGTCTCCTCTACTGCAGGCGGATTCTCTACCACTGAGCCACCAGGGAACCCCCTGTTTGTCTTCTTAATATTGCATCTCATGTGGCTTTACATAATTTATATTCTAATTATCGATCTGCAACATACTTTGTAAAATTTCTCTGTATTCCAAAAAAAATCTTTACTGCATTCCTCTTTTGTTGGTTTGGCTTATAAACCATTCTTATTTGGTTTACAATAAGTGTAACTGAAATAAACCTGTTTGAGGAAAGAACGACTTTTGGTACACATGCAACACTACTGGTGACAAAGTTTTCTATTACATAGGTAAGTATAGCACACATACAGACAAAGGCCATATATTAATTGTACATCTTGATGAATGTTCACAAAATGAAAACACTCATAAAGCCAGTCCCCAGATCAAGACCATTCTTTATCCATCAATTATGCATCCTTTCTCCACTCTTTTGCAGTGCAACATCCTTGATAAATCAATTTTCTGCATATGCCTTTTCCAATTATGTAATCAATTTTCAACTTCCACAAAAAAATGGGCTTGTTAATATTAATCTTTATTGGAGTGTTACTGGACTTATGGATTAATTTGAGGTGATTTGCTAACTTTTGGGGGGCTTCCCAGGTGGTGCTAGTGGTGAAGAATTCGCCTGCCAATGCAGGAGATGCAAGGGATGAGATTTGATCCCTGTGTTTGATCCATGGGCTGGGAAGATCCCCTGGAGAAGAAAATGACAACCCGCTCCAATATTCTTGCCTGGAAAATCTCATAGACTGAGGAGCCTGGTGGCCTACAGTCCATGGGATCCCGAATAGGTGGGCATGACTGAAGGGACTGAGCACACATGCAAAATGTAAAACGTTAAATTTTAAACATTTAAATTTAAATCCATAAATACAGAAGCATTTTTAATAATTTGTAAGTATCCCATTTCTATTCCTGTTCCTTCTTTGGAGGATGTGGGTTTGCTATTTTTACTTTTTCTCATGGACTTTGATGAGTACTGCAGGTAATAGCAGGTCAGTTCTGGAGAATCCCATGGATTGAAGAGCCTGGCGGGCTACAGTCAATGGGATCACAAAGAATCTCACACGACTGAAGTGACTGGGCATGGATGCACACATATATGTCCTATGATTTTGAGGGGCAGTCTGTTGAACACATCAGAGAGTTCCTGCTCAAGCTATGTGCTTGAGTGTGCTAAGTCACTTCAGTCGACTTGGACTGTTTGCAACCCTATGGGCTGTAGCCCGCCAGGCTCCTCTGTGTGTAGGATTGTCCAGACAAGAATACTGGAGTGGGTTGTCATTTCATCCTCCAGGGGATCTTCCTGACCCAGGGATCGACTCTGCCTCTCTTATGTCTCCTGCACTGGGAGGCAGGTTCTTTACCACTACCAATACCTGGGAAGCAGCGCTCAAGCTACAGTGGCTCAGAAAAGGAAAAATAAGATTCTGTGGTGGTGTAAAATGGCCGCCAAGTGGCCAGAGTCACTCTGATGGCAGCGAGTACTTGAGTTATGGAGGTCAGTCAGATCCTCTCAGGAATCTCAAACTAGTTTTCTTTATTTATTTATTTATTTATTTTTTTGTCCAATTTAGGTGACTTTCCGGACATCTTTTGAAAGTTCACAAGTAGCCATAAATCAGCTAAAGCAAATGGATGATCTTTTTCCTCCATGGCATGCTTGCTAAGTTGCTTCAGCCCTGTCCAACTCTTTGCAACCCTATAGATGGTAGCATGCCATGTGTCCATGGATTCTCTGGACATGGATTCTGTTCATGGTTCCTCTGTCCATGGATTCTCCAGGCAAGAATACTGGGGTGGGTTGCAGTGCCCTCCTCCAGGTGAGAGTGTGTGTGTAGTTGTCATTTTATCACACGTATTTATTCATTAAACCCCTACAGTCAAGATAGGTACATTTCCATCATCACAAAGTCTCCCTTCTCCTACCCCCTTACAGTCACACATGGTATTCTGGTCCCTCAATTCACCTCTGAGCATCAGCAGTCATGAATCTCTTCTCCATCTCTATAATTTTCTCATTTTGAGAAGGTTATATGAACGGCAACCTACAGTTTGTAAACTTTGCTTTGGTAATTTGTTATGTACTAAATTGTGTCTCTCCCAGAGGTCTGTTGAATTCCTGACCCCCAGGACCTCCGAATGTGACCTGATTTGGAAAAGGAGTTGTTACAGCTGTAAGTAGTTCTAGTGAGGTCATATTGGAATAGAGAAGACCCTTATGCAGTATGACCATTGTCCTGACAAGAAGAGAAGAGACACAGAAACCCAGGGGAGGATGCCCTGTGATGAGGGAGACAGAGATGGAAGTGCTTTAGCTCCAGGTCATGGAACCTCAGGGACTGCCATCAACCACCAGAACCCAGGCAGCACAAAGGGAGGAGTCTCCCATCCAGGTTTCAGAGGGAGCAGGGCCCCTGAAGCCAGGACTTCAGACTCCTTGTCTCCAGATTGTGAGACAATACATTTCTGTTGTTTAAATCACTCAGATCCTGATACTTTGTTGTGGCAGGCCTAGAAAACTAAAACAATAACCGTTCTGTTTGAAGAACTTCCTTTAACCAATGCTAGTGACACATTCTCTTAGCTTCTCTTTATCTGATCACTTTTTTTTCTCTCTTTCACTCCTGAAGGATAGTTTCGTAAGGTATGGAATTCGTGGATTAAAATTCTTTTCTTTCAGCACTTGAAAAATATTCTGGCACTTCTCCAAGGTTTAGATGAGAAATCTGTCTTCATTCGGACTGATGGTAGGTACTGTTGCCCTTTTCCTTTGGTTGCGTTCAAAGTTTTTTCTTTATTTTTAGTTTTCCAGAATTGAGTTATAATGAGTCTTGATTTGGATTGATTTATTTGTTTGTGGTTTGCTTTGCTTCTTAGATCTTTAGGCTTATCCTTTCACCAAATTTGGGGAAATTTCAGGCCTTATTTCTTCAGATACTCTTTCTGTTTTCTTTTCTCCATCTGGGATTCTAATGATCCTTTTTTTTTTTTTTTAAATTTTCCTACAGATTGCTAAGGTTCTGTTCAGCTTTTTTTTTTTGGGGGGGGGGGGGCCTTTTTTCTCTCTGTTGTTCACTTTGGGTGAATTCTATTCATATTCCTCAAGTTCATTGATTCTTTCCTCTGTCATTTCCACTATGTTGTTGATCCCATCCACTGAGTTTTTAAAAGTTTCTGTGATTATATTTTTCAGTTATAAAAGTTCCATTTAGTTCTATGATATAATTATAACATCTGGGTTTTGTTTGTTTTGCTGAGATTTTCTGTTTTGATATTTGTTTCAAGAGGATTTGTACTTGATTGTTGTAACTTTTTTACCATAACTTGTATTCACTCAGGCTGCTATAACAAAAATCTATAGACTGGGTGACCTCTAAATAAGACACGTATTTCTCACAGTTCTGAAGTCTGGAAGTCCAAAATCAAGGTGTTGGGAGATTTTGTGCTTGTAAGGGCCTTCTTCTTGGCTTGCTGACAGCTGCCTTCTTACTTTTTGGTGTTTGTTTTTTTTTCTAAGGTCACTAATCCCATCATGGGGTTCTACCTTCAAGACCTCATCTCAACACTCCTGTGCACGACTGCTTCCATGAGAACAGAATGATGTCTGCATTTGTATCTCAGAAAATAGGTTACTCCCTATCTGCTGCTGCTAAGTCGCTTCAGTTGTGTCCAACTCTGCGACCCCATAGATGGCAGCCCACCAGGCTCCCCCGTCCCTAGGGTTCTCCAGGCAAGAACACTGGAGTAGGTCGCCATTTCCTTTTCCAATGCATGAAAGTGAAAAGTGACAGTGAAGTCACTCACTTGTGTCCAACTCTTTGTGACCCCATGGACTGCAGCCTACAAGGCTCCTGCATCCATGGGATTTTCCAGGCAAGAGTACTGGAGTGGGTTGCCATTGCCTTCTCCGCTACTCCCTAGAGTAATGACTAAAAAACACTGCAGGGATGCAGTTCAGTGTTGAATTAATGGAGTATTACAAAGGAAGCTCAGAATTTCAGTGTTTGTTTAAAAAGGGAAAATGAGTATTTTTGGATACATTTATTTTCAGTATTAGCTATATATTTGTTAGTGTATAACATTTTCTGAGTCCTGCCTGTACAACACAAAAGGATGGCATGTACTCATCCTTTTCACTCCTTAATTAAATTACACTCAGGCAGTATTGAGTGTGGCTTCCCAGGTGGCACTAGTGATAAAGAACCTGCCTTCCAGTGCAGGAGATGTAAGAGACATGGGTTCAATCCCTGGGCTGGGAAGATACCCTGGAGGAGGAAATGGCAACCCACTCCAGTATTCTTGCTTGGAAAATCCCATGGACAGAGGAGCCTGGCAGGCTACAGTCCATGGGATAGCAAAGAGTTGGACACAACTGAGCGACTAACTCTACTCTCTAATCTCTTTCCTACATGGCCTGCTTGCTAAGTCGCTTCAGCCCTGTCTGACTCTTTGCAACTCTATGGGCAGTAGCATGCCAGGTTCCTCTGTCCATGGGTTCTCCAGGCAAGAATACTGGAGTGGGTTGCCATGCCATCCTCCAGGTGATCTTCCCGACCCAGGGATCGAACTCACGTCTCTTACATATCCTGCACTGGCAGGCAAGCTCTTTAACACTAGCGCCACCTGGGAAGCCCTTTCCCACATGCCACATAGTTCAAAGAGTTTCTGGCGGAGGTCACAGAAAGTTTAAAGATTCCTGCTGTGATTGATCCACAGGGGGCCAATGGGGGAGGGGCATTCAGTGACACATGACATGGGGTGTCAGAGTGACTGGCCTCCCTGACTTGCATTTTATCCAATCATATATGGACCTTGCTGTGACATCAGGGCAGGCTGGGCTTATAAAGCCAGGCACCAGCCCTCAGAAGCCACCCTGTACTTCCCTCTGAGCTGTGGAGAAAGTGAGTCTGAAATGGATGAGCCATCGTCTAAGCTGTCTGAGGAAGACCTGGGCAATGAAGGAACTGAGCTCTGTGAAGCCGAGCCCTTCTAAACGGAGCCAAGGGAGGCAAAGAAGACACCAAAGGGCCGCCGTGGCTGCAGCTGCAGCGGCCATCACAGTCGCCGCCCCTCCGAGAACATTGAGAGCTTCGCCAGCTATTTCCCCAGGGTGCTGAAGCAAGTCCACATGGTCTTGAGTCTCTCACAGGAGGCCGTGAACATCATGAATTCCTTCGTGATGGATTTGTTCGAGCACATAGCCGAAGAGGCTGGGCACCTGGCCTGCAAAAACAAGAGCCGCACCATCACTCAAGAGAGACCCAGACCTCTGTGCACTTGCTGCTGCCTGGGGAGATGGGCAAGCACACCGTGTCAGAGGCCACCAACGTGGTCATCAAATATACCTCCAGCAGATAGGCTGACACCTGACCACCAGAACTTTGCAAACCAAAGGCTCTTTTCAGAGCCACTCACTCGGCAGGAGAAGACCTATAGCACTGAACAGTCACATGCACTCTGGGTTCTCGCCCTGTGCCCTACTGTCCATGGTTAAAACATTTCTACCCTGAGGAAAGCATTATAAACCTCATCAATATGTGTCTGTACTGTCAATTGTTCTGTGGAAAATCATGAACATTTCTTAATCATATTGCATCTCCTCACTTTCCATTTCTATCCATGGTTTCTCTGTCAGCCAGTTTAGGGATCTTTATGGTCAAAATTCTTTCCATGAAAGTTTCATTGACCTTTCAGATATTTTTATGTTCGATATAGGAATCCATAAGGCAGATATAAATGCCTTCCCAGGTGGCACTAGTGGTAAAGAACCTCCCTGTCAATGCAGGTAGATGTGAGAGGTAGGTTTGATCCCCGGGTGTGGAAGATCCCCTGGAGAAGGGCATGGCAACCCACTCCAGTGTTGCCTGGAGAATCACATGGACAGAGGAGCCTGGTGGACTGTGGTCCATAGGGCCACAAAGAGTCAGACAGTACTTACCATCCATTTACACAGCAGATATAAAAATCACAATTACCCATTCCTACTCTTTCAACATATGTGAAATCTGGATTCACTTAAAAACATAAAATAGGACCCCACTGCAGTGTAAAATTTGAAAATCTAATTTTCTGGAATCAAACAATATACCTTCTGAAATTAGTGTTCTACCTAATTCAGATTTATCTCCTTTTTTTTTTTCTTTCTTTTTTTTTTTACAGCCTGTAACTTTTTGGGGTTTATGCAAAAGTCTTGGCTTAAGTGCAGTTTTGCCCAAATGATGACATCATTGAAAGGCAGAAGCTGTAGCCACAGTCTCCATAGTAACAGCCAATGGGACTGGTAACTCAGTAAGCCAAATGATAGGACCAAAATGTGGTGGGGGACCAGCGATGAGCCAATAACAGCTTTCCTGTGATTTTCACCTTGGAGATTGATTAGGAAAGAGTTGTGATTTTCTTGTTGATTTTCTGTTCAAGTGGTTGCTTTTAACCATGGTGATTTAAGTACAGGCATCCAGATCTGGTAATGGGACATGTCTCTAGTTCCTTGAATCAAAATAAGAGAAGGATGTTCAGCAACCCAGAATTCAGAGGACTCCTTCTTCTAACTCTAGCAATTTGATTGTTAATGCTTATAATAATATTTATTAAATTTAATATCCATTGTGTTTCTTGGTTCATTGACCTGTTCTTTTGTTTTTCTGTAGGTATGTAGGTGACTTTCAGTGTAGTTGGTGATTTTACAATTCCTTTTTTACCCATTAATTTCTAGCTTACTACAACATTGAAGAGAGAATGCACTACATGATTTCAGTCTTTTGTAATTTTCTATGATTTTCATTAGAATTCAGTATTTCATCATATTTTTTTTAATTTAAAATGTATTTATTTTAATTAGAGGCTAATTACTTTACAATATTGTATTGGTTTTGCCATACATCAACATGAATCCTCCACGGGTATACACGTGTTCCTAATCCTATTTCATCGTATTTTAAACTATACTTTCTTCAACTCTTAGTAAGAATATACCATAGAGCAAAGGGAACTATAGCAATTATTTTTTTAGTAACTTTGAACAGTTTAATATATAAAATTATTGAACTCTGTGTTGTAAACCTGAACTAATATAATATTGTAACTCAGCTAAACTTAAATAAAAATTTTCAAAATTAAAAAAAATTCTCAGTACTCCTGGATTTGGATGTAGATACCTGTGAACGATGTCAGTATCAGCCAAATGATGAGAGAAAACTAGAGAAAATGGAGAATTCTAGCCTTTTCTTGAGCCCAGATTTAGTGCTTCATTAGGTCAGTCAGGCATAATAGAGTTCTATAATGTCTAAATTATTGTTCTAGTAATTTCATTTCCCATTTTATTCTCATTCTCCCATACGTGTATTATGGAATTCTTCAAAAGTATTTTATGTGTGATATGCAATAGATAAAGTGAAGAAACAGATATACCCATCCTCTACCTATATTATACTTATCACACATATGCCAGATTAAGCACGCAGGTAATTTTATAAACGGGGATTGATATATAGTACAGGAATGGCAAAACAAACTTTTCACAAAGATTTAACTTTTCTAGTTCCCTGGTTTCTGAAATTCTATTAAACATTCATACAGATGTTTCGAATCAATGTTTTACTAGCAGAGAATCAGTTTCCCTTTAAAACACAAGCTTCCATGGCCTGCAATTTTACATCCATTAGAGAGTGTCCAGAGAGAGCAGCTCAATCTCCTGTCTCCACTGGTACAACTTGCAATGGTCAACTGGCAAGCTGTGAGCCACAGCCGTTGACTGAAAGTGTGTTTGAGTGACTAGGGCTGAACAGATATAGTTTTTCTATGAAATTCAGCCTGAAGATTAAGGGAGCAAGAACTGTGATAGTTGGCCAGTTCATTTTTGGTTCCATATTTCTTTTTAATCATGGGGATAAAATATGAACTCAGATCAGGTCATATCTTCAGCCTCTTTCATCAATTTAGAAAAGGATTATTACTAATATAAACTCTAATATATCTCCTTTTACCTCAAGACGTTTGAATGTGAAGTTCATGTTAAGGGTCATATATTTTCTATTGTGGTTTTTTCTTGGCCCTTGAAAAATTGTATTTGAATTTTACTTATGTCATTTTTCTATAGTGTATTGATGGATGTTAAAGAAACAGGTTTCCTATTACTTTTTGTTTTAAACTGATTTCTAATTTAGTACATCTGCAGAAAGAGAACATTCTGTGGGATTTCAATCCTTTGTAATATTTCGATTTGCTTTAGATCACTGACTTCTAAATAATAATCAGTAATGCTGATACATACTCATATAATAGTAATAATAAAAATAAAGAGAACATTGGTGTATTCCCCAGCCTCACTGAATACAGTAAAGTCTTTGTGTGGAGCATAACAAACTGTGGAAAATACTTAAAGTGATGGAAACATCATCCCTCATTACCTGTTGCCTAAGGAGCCTTATGCAGGTCAAGAGGCAAGAGTTAGAACCAGATATGGAACAATGGAGTGATTCCAAATTGGGAACTGAGTACGTCAAGTCAGTGTATTGTCACCCTGCTGCTGCTGCTGCTGCTGCTGCTAGTCGCCAGTCTGTCCGACTCTGTGCGACCCGGACGCGGCTCCCCTGTCCCTGGGATTCTCCAGGCAAGAACACTGGAGGGGTGCCACCCTCCAATGCGGGAAAGGAAGGAGTCCCGCGACCGCGACCCCATGGACGGAGCCACCAGGCTCCTCCGTCCATGGGACAGGCAAAGTACTTGGGTGGGGTGCCATTGCCTTCCCCTATTGTCACCCTGCTTATTTAAATTCTATGCAGAGAACATCATGTGAAATGCTGGAATGGATGAAGCACAAGCTGGAATCAAGATTTCTGAGGAAATATCAACAACCTGACATATGCAGATGACACCGCCCTAATGGCAGAAAGTGAGGAGGAACTAAAGAGCCTCTTGATGAAGCTGAAAGAGGAGAGTGAAAAAGCAACCTTAAAACTTAACATTAAAAATGAAGATCATGGCATCTGGTCCAAATACTTTATGGCAAATAGATGGGGAAAAAGTGGAAACAGTGACAGACTTTATTTTCTTGGGCTCCAAAATCACTGTGGATGGTGACTGCAGGCATGAAATTTAAAGTTGCATGCTCCTTGGAATAAAAGCTATGACAAAGCTAGACAGTGTAGTAAAAAGCAGAGGCATCACTTTGACAACAAAGGTCCATCCAGTCAAAGCTATTGTTTTTTCCAGTAGTCCTGTATGGATGTGACCCTCACACCATAAAGAAGGCGGAGTGCCGAAGAATTGATGCTTTTGAACTGTGGTCTTGGAAAAGATTCTTGCAACTCACTTGGACAGCAAGGAGATCAAACCAGTCAATGTTTAAGGAAATCAACCCTGAATATTGATTGGAAGGATGGATGCTGAAGCTGAAGCTCCAATACTTTGGCTACCCAGTGACAAGAGCTGAGTCAGTGGAAAAGACCCTGATGCTGGGAAAGATTGAGTGCAGGAGGAGAAAGGAGCAAAAAAGGATGAGATGGTTGGATGGCATCACCGATCCAACAGACATGATTTTGAGCAAACTCTGGGAGATAGTGAAGGACAGTGAAGCCTGGTATGCTGCAGTTCATGGAGTCACAAAGAGTCGGACATGACTGAGAGACTGAATGACAACAACCACCACATAGAGGTAAGACAGAGGGTATCAGGTGTGATTATTTTCTTGGTAACACAGAGGGTAACAAGAGAGATTATCTTCTGGCCCTTTCCTTCTTTGCTTGCTTTGTTGTGTGTTTCTAATCATGGCGATTTAAAAATATCATATTAGTTATCCGAAACTGATGTATGAAATGCCAGAAATCAGTATATTGAACAGTACGTACTTACTGTCTCACACTTTTGGAGGCCAGAAATCCCATTGAAGATGTCAGCTGGTTTGGTTCCTTCAGAATGATGTGAAGGAAGCCTCTGTTCCAGTCCTCTCTCCTTGGCTTGTGGAGATGGCATGACCCTTCCATATCTGCTCACAGTTTCCTTCCTATATGAAGGTTTCTGTGT
This sequence comes from Tragelaphus eurycerus, assembly GCA_935064755.1. Taxonomy (NCBI): domain Eukaryota; kingdom Metazoa; phylum Chordata; class Mammalia; order Artiodactyla; family Bovidae; genus Tragelaphus; species Tragelaphus eurycerus. The sequence goes on from CAKXYN010000537.1 coordinate 43,845, forward strand.
CCATATTTCCCATTTTTATGTGGATACAGGTCATTTTGGATTAGAGGGCATCATAATGAACCCAGTTGAACCTGATTCCTCCAGTATAAATCCTGTCTCTGTAAACATGTATTACATGTCAGTTACTAGGGTTTAGTACATCAGCACAGATGTATTAAAGAAAGGAATTCAACCCAGAGAAGACAAGAATTTTGAGTTTAGGTGGGCATAGCTGTTGAGTTTTCCATTGTATTGAAACCAATTTTTTTTCACAGATAAATGCTGGTATGATATTTACTAGGTGGTATAGTTACAATTTTTTAATTCTTCAAACATATAAGTGTAGAATATTGAGGGAAAGTCTTACTTATACAGAATTTTCTGATGAATGAGGGTATCCAAATCCTTGTGCAATTTGGCAAATATTGAATTTTTGATAATCACATGTCATTTATCAATGGATGCATTATAAATTACGTCAGAACTTAGTGCATTAAGGGAGTGATTATTTATGATTTCTTATGTATCCATGTGCAAGGTGAATGCTTCTGTTGATGTGTCTAGTAAGTGTCAGGATTTTTTTGTAGCTCCTTTTGTTTTTCATAGTCCCTTGTGCACTTTATATAACATTGCTTCAAAATTAATACTGTATAAGACACTTCTCTGCATTCTAAAATGGCTGCTTGATAATCAGTAATGCTGTATACATACTCATATAATAGTAATAATAAAAATAAAGAGAACATTGGTGAGCACAAGGGAAAACATAAAGTCACTCCTTTCATGTAATTTTCTAAACTGTTTCAATAGTGAATAATTTTATTCAGTTTATAAAAGTTTCTGATTTTCCCCTCTATCTGAAGAGAGAAGTTACTATTTCATTTCAGTCCTTATAAATTCATTCTGGTTTAACTTTAATTAATTTATTTATTTTACTTTTTAAAAATTTATTTATTTTAACTGGAGGCTAATTACTTTACAATATTGTAGTGGTTTTTGCCATACACTGACATGAATCAGCCATGGATGTACATGTGTTTCCCATCCTGAACCCCCCTCCCACCTCCCTCCCTATCCCATCCCTCTGGGTCATCCCAGTGCACCAGCCCTGAGCACCCTGTCTCATGCATCGAACCTGGACTGGCGATCTGTTTCACATATGATAATTAACATGTTTCAATGCTAGTCTCTCAGATTATCCCACCCTTGCCTTCTCCCACAGAGTCCAAAAGACTGTTCTATACATCTGTGTCTCTTTTGCTGTCTCACATATGTGTTATCGTTACCATCTTTCTAAATTCCATACATATGCGTTAGTATACTGTATTGGTGTTTTTCATCCTGACTTACTTCACTCTGTATAATAGGCTCCAGTTTCATCCACCTCATTAGAACTGATTCAAATGCATTCTTTTTAATGGTTGATTAGTAATCCATTGGGTATATGTACCACAGCTTTCTTATCCATTCGTCTGCCAATGGACATCTAGGGTGTTTCCATGTCCTGGGTATTGTAAACAGTGCTGCGATGAACATTTGGGTACACGTGTCTCTTTCTGGTTTCCTTGGTGTGTATGCCCAGCAATGGGATTGCTGAGTCATATAGCAGTCCTATTTCCAGTTTTTGAAAGAATCTCCACACTGTTCTCCATAGTGGCTGTACTCGTTTGCATTCCCACCAACCATGTAAGAGGGTTCCCTTTTCTCCACACCCTCTCTAGCATTTATTCTTTGTAGGTATTTTGATAGCAGCCATTCTGACCGGTGTGAAATGGTACCTCATTTTGGTTTTGATTTGCATTTCTCTGACAATGAGTGATGTTGAGCATCTTTTCACGTGTTTGTTAGCCATCTGTATGTCTTCTTTGGAGATATTTCTGTTTAGTTCTTTGGCCCAGTTTTTTATTGGATCATTTATTTTTCTGGAATTGAGCTTCAGGAGCTGCTTCTATACTTTTGAGATTAATTCTTTGTCAGTTGCTTCATTTGCTATTTTTTTCTCCCATTCTGAAGGCTGTCTTTTCACCTTGCTTACAGTTTCCTTCGTTGTGCAAAAGGTTTTAAGTTTAATTAGGTCCCATTTGTTTATTTTTCCTTTTATTTCCATTACTCTGGGAGGTGGGTCATAGAGGATCCTGCTGTGATTTATGTCGGAGAGTGTTTTGCCTATGTTTTCCTCTAGGAGTTTTATGGTTTCTGGTCTTACATTTAGATCTTTAATCCATTTTGAGTTTATTTTTGTGTATGGTGATAGAAAGTGTTGTAGTTTCATTCTTTCACAAGTGGTTGACTAGTATTCCCAGTATCACTTGTTAAAGAGATTGTCTTTTTTCCATTGTATTTTCTTGCCTCCTTTATCAAAGAGGTAGGTGCGTGGATTTATCTCTGGGCTTTCCAGTTTGTTCCACTGATCTATATTTCTGTCTTTGTGCAAGTACCATACTGTCTTGATGACTGTAGCTTTGTAGTGTATCCTGAAGTGAGGCAGGTTGATTCCTCCAGTTCCATTCTTCTTTCTCAAGACTGCTTTGGTTATTCGAGGTTTTTTGTATTTCCATACAAATTGGGAAATTATTTGTTCTAATAGTCTGAAAAATACCATTGGCCACTTGAGAGGGATTGCAGAGAAAGGAATGGCACCCTATTCCAGTACTCTTGCCTGGAAAATCCCATGGGTGGAGGAGCCTGGAAGGCTGCAGTCCATGGGGTTGTGAAGAGTCAGACACGACTGAGCCACTTCACTTTCACTTTTCACTTTCATGCACTGAAGAAGGCAATGGCACCCCACTCCAGTGTTCTTGCCTGGAGAATCCCAGGGACAGGGGTGCCTCATGGGCTGCCATCTATGGGGTCACACAGAGTCATACACAACTGAAGCAACTTAGCAGTAGCAGCAGTGAATCTATATATTGCTTTGGGAAGTATACTCATTTTCACTGTATTGATTCCTCTGATCCATGAACATGGTATGTTTCTTCATCTATTTGTTTCATCTTTGATTTCTTTCATCAGTGTTTTATAGTTTTCTAGATATAGGTGTTCTGGGCTTTTGTTTCTTTAGGTAGATTTATTCCTAAGTATTTTATTCTTTTCGTTGCAATGGTGAATGGAATTGTTTCCTTAATTTCTCCTTCTGTTTTCTCATTGTTAGTGGATAGGAATGCAAGGGATTTCTGTGTGTTGACTTTATACCCTGCAACATTACTCTATTCATTGATTAGCTCTAGTAATTTTCTGGTGGTGTCTTTAGGGTTTTCTATGTAGCAAACAGTGAGAGTTTTACTTCTTCTTTTCCAATCTGGATTCCTTTTATTTCTTTCTTCTCTCTGATCACTGTGGCTAAAAGTTCCAAAACTTTGCTGAATAGTAGTGGTGAGAGTGGGCACCCTTGTCTTGTTTCTGACTTTAGGGGAAATGCTTTCTATTTTTCACCATTGAGGATAATGTTTGCTGTGGGTTTAACATTGCTGGCTTTTATTATGTTGAGATATGCTCCTTCTGTGCCTGCTTTCTGGAGGGTTTTTATCATAAATGGATGTTTATGAAGGCTTTCTCTGCATCTATTGAGATAATCATATGGTTTTTATCTTTCAATTTGTTAATGTGGTGAATTACAGTGATTGATTTGTGGATATTAAAAAATCCTTGCATCCCTGGGATAAAGCCCACTTGGTCTTTTTAATATGTTGTTGGATTCTGTTTGCTAGAATTTTGTTAAGGATTTTTGCATCTATGTTCATCAGTGATATTGGCCTGTAGTTTTCTTTTTTGGTGGCACCTTTGTATGGTTTTGGTATTAGGGTGATTGTGGCCTCATAGAATGAGTTTAGAAGTTTACCTTCCTCTGCAATTTTCTGGAAGAGTTTGAGTAGGATAGGTGTCACCTCCATAAGCTTAATAGCTGATATTTTAGCAGAACTCTGCAGGCCAGAAGGGAATGGCAGGATATATTTAAAGTATTGAATGGTATACATCTACAACCAAGATTACTGTACCCAGCAAGGATCTCATTCAAAATTGATGGAGAAATAAAAAGCTTTTCAGACAAGCAAGAGTTAAGAGAATTCAGTACCACCAAACCAGCTTTACAACAAATGTTAAAGGGACTGATATAGTCAAGAAATAAAAGAGAAGAAAAAAGATCTACAAAATCAACCCCAAAGAATTAAGAAAATGGCAATGCTGTGCTATGCTAAGTCACTTCAGTCGTGTCCGAGTCTGTGTGACCCCATAGATGGCAGCCCACCAGGCTTCCCCGTCCCTGGGATTCTCCAGGCAAGAACACTGGAGTGAGTTGCCATTTCCTTCTCCAATGCATGAAAGTGAAAAGAGAAAGTGAAGTCGCTCAGTCATGTCCGCCGACTCTTAGCAACCCCATGGACTGCAGCCTACCAGCCCTCCGTCCATGGGATTTTACAGGCAAGAGTACTGGAGTGAGGTGCCATTGCCTTCTCCAAGAAAATGGCAATAGGAACATATATATCAATAATTACTTTAAATATAAATGTATTAAATGCTCCAACCAAAAGTCACAGACTGGTTGAATGGATACAAAAACAAGACCCATATATATGCTGTCTATGAGAAACCCACTTCAGACCTCAAGACACATATGGACTGAAAGTGAGAGGATGGAAAAATATATTCTATCCAAATGGGAAGCAAAAGAAAGCTGGAGTAGCAATCCTCATATCAGACAAAATAGATCTTAAAGAAGATTACAAGAGATAAGGAAGGGCACTGCATAATGATCATCGGATCAATCCAAGAGGAAGACATAACAATTGTAAATATCGATGCACCCCACATAGGAGTACCTCAATACATAAGACAAACACTAACAGACATAAAAGGAGAAATTGACAGTAACACAATAGTGTTAGGAGACTTTAACATCCCACTCACACCAATGGACAGATCATCAAAGGAGAAGAGAAAATTAATAAGGAAACACAAGTCTTAAATGATACATTAGAGGAGATGGATCACACTGATATCTTCAGGATATTCCATCCAAATGCAGAAGAATACACCATTCTTTTCAAGTGCACATGGACCATTCTCCAAGATAGACCACATCTTGGATCACAAATCAAACCTCAGTAAATTTAAGAAGATTGAAATCTTATCAAGCATCTTCTCTGACCACAATGCTATAAGACTAGATATCAATTACAAGAAAAAAACTATAAGAAACACCAACACATGGAGATTAAAAAATGTGTTTCTAAGTAACCAATAGGTTACTGAAGAAATCAAAAGGGAAATAGACATAAACTCAAAATGGATTTAAAGACCTAAATATAAGACCAGGAACTATAAAAAAAACTCTTAGAGGAAATCATAGGCAGGAGACTCAATGACATAAATCAAAGCAAGATCCTCTATGACCCACTTCCTTGAGTAATGGAAATTAGAACAAAAGTAAGCAAATAGGACCTGGTCAAACTTAAACGCTTTTGCAAAGCAAAGGAAACTCTAAGCAAGGTGAAAAGACAACCCTTGGAATGGGAGAAAATAATAGCAAATGAAACAACTGACAAAGGAATAATTTCCAAAATATACAAGCAGCTCATACAACTAATTGCCACAAAACAAATAACCCAATCAAAAATTGGGCAAAAGACCTAAACAGACATTTTTCCAAAGAAGACATACAGATGGCTAACAAACACATGAAAAGATACTCAACATCACTCATTATTGGGGAAATGCAAACCAAAGTGAGATATCACCTTATACCGGTCAGAATCAGTTCAGTTCAGTTGCTCAGTCGTGTCTGACTCTTTGCAACCCCATAAATCACAGCATGCCAGGCCTCCCTGTCCATCACCAACACCCGAAGTTCACTCAAACTCACGTCCATCGAGTCAGTGATGCCATCCAGCCATCTCATCCTCTGTCATCCCCTTCTCCTTCTGCCCCCAATCCCTCCCAGCATCAGAGTCTTTTCCAATGAGTCAACTCTTTGCATGTGGGGGCCAAAGTACTGGAGTTTCAGCTTTAGCATCATTCCTTCCAAAGAACACCCAAGACTGATGTCTTTTAGGATGGACTGGTTGGATCTCCTTTCAGTCCACAGGACTCTCAAGAGTCTTCTCCAACAGCACAGTTCAAAAGCATCAATTCTTCGGCACTCAGCTTTCTTCATAGTCCAACTCTCACATCCATACATGACCACTGGAAAAACCATAGCCTTGACTAGACAAACCTTTGTTGGCAAAATAATGTCTCTGAATGGCCATCATCAAAAAGTCTACAAACTATAAATGCTGGAGAGAGTGTGGAGAAAAGGGAATACTCTTGCATTGTTGGTGGGAATGTAAATTGATACAGCTACAATGGAAGAGGGTATGGAGAATCCTTAAAAAAAAACTAGGAATAAAACTACAATATGACCCCAGCAATCCCACTCCTAGCCTATACCCTGAGGAAACCAAAATTGAAAAAGACACATGTATCCCACTGTCATTGCAGCACTACTTACAATAGCTAGAACATGGAAACAACCTAGATTTCCATTGACAGATGAATGGATAAAGAAGTGGTACATATACACAATGGAATATTCAGTTCACTTCAGTTCAGTCGCTCAGTCATGTCCGACTCTTTGCAACACTATGAATCGCAGCATGCCAGGCCTCCCTGTCCTTCACCATCTCTCAAAGCTTGCTCAAACTTATGTCCATTGAGTTGGTGATGCCATCCAACCACCTCACCCTTTGTCACCCCCTTCTCCTCCTGCCCTCAATCTTTCCCAGCATCAGGGTCTTTTCCAATGAGTCAGGTCTTTGCATCAGGTGGCCAAAGTATTGGAGTTTCAGCTTCAACATCAGTCCTTCCAGTGAACACCCAGGACTGATTTCCTTTGCGATGGACTGGTTAGATATCCTTGCAGTCCAAGGGACTCTCAAGAGTCTTCTCCAACACCACAGTTCAAAAGCATCAATTCTGCAGCGCTCAGCTTTCTTTATAGTGCAGCTCTCACATCCATACATGACTACTGGAAAAACCATAGCCTTGACTAGAGGGACGTTTGTTGGCAAAGTAATGTCTCTGCTTTTTAATATGCTGTCTAGGTTGGTAAAAAATTTCCTCCCAAGGAGCAAGTGTCTTAATTTCATGGCTGCAATCACCATCTGCAGTCATTTTGGAGCACAGAAAAATAAAGTCAGCCACTGTTTCCACTATCATAGGCAATGGGAATTTACTGTATGGCTCAGGAAACTCAAACAGGGGCTCTGTATCAACCTAGAGGGGTGGGATGGGGAAGGAGGTGGGACCGGGGTTCAAAAGGGAGAGGATATATGTATACCTATGGCTGATTCATGTTGGGGTTTGACAGACAGCAACAAAATTCTGTAAAGCAATTATCCTTCAGTAAAATAATAAATTAAAAAGTAAAAAAAAATTTCATACAGATGTATCTAATTAGTTATTTTCTAACAGAGAATCTTTTGATCTTTAAAACAATAACTTTCATGACCTGCAATTTTATGTCCATTAGGGAGTGTCCAGGGAAGGCATTTCAAACATCTATCTCCACAGGTACAGCCAGTTGGGGACTGGCAGCCTGTGAGTCACAGCTGTTGACTCAAAAGTGTGGTTGAGTGACCAGAGCTCAAGAGATAATAGCCTTTCTATGAAAATCAGGCTGGAGATTAAGGGGGAAGGAACTGTGGTACTTGGCCAGTTCTTTTTGGTTCTTTATTTATATTTAGTTATGGAGATTTAAGGACATGAATCCAGAGCGGGTCATGTCTTCAGGCCCTTACAGCAATGTAGAGGAGAATTATCAGCAATAAAACCTACAGTATCTCCTTTTACCTCAAGATGTTTGAATGGCCAGGTTCATGTTGAAGTTCACGGCTTTTCTTGTCCATTCCCTTTTCTTTGTGGTCCAGGAAGATTTTTATTTTCATTTCATTTGTGTAAATTTCCTATATATGGAGTGATGAATTTTAATGGTGTTGCTAATTTTCTATTAGTTTCCTTGATAAACAAGTTTCTAGCTTATGACATCTGTTGAGAGAGAACAATCTGTGGAATTTCAATCCTTTACAATTTATTATGATTTTCTTTGAAGCTCATTATTACATTATATCGTGAAATATTTCATTTGAATATTTAAAATAAGATGTAAGTAACCCTTTTGACTAGGATGATGAAATGTGTGGAGGATATCTCTGTTATGCAAATGATGAGACAAAAGCAATATAAACTACAAAATTCAAAAATTTCAGTGCTCATTCTTCGCAGCCAGTGTTCTTGCCGGGAGATTCCCAGGGACGTGGGAGCCTGGTGGGCTGCCGTGTATGGGGTCACACAGAGTTGGACACGACTGAAGCGACTTAGCAGCAGCAGCAGCACTCTTCATAGAGATCAAAAACAAATTATTATACCTCAGACAGAGCACCACCTCCTGAAGAGTAAAATGGGGGCAAGATTTGATTCCAGAGAGAGTTAATGGACTATTGCAAATATGAATGGGGCCAGTATCACCTCCAGACCTCTCTTTGAGATCAATAGTAAAAGAATTCAGGCATTAAGCCCCCTCAAGAAGTTCATTTCTTATTATTATTCTATAATGTTGAAAATTAAGGATTTTGAAGGGGAAAAGGAGCTTATTATGCAAGCTACATTAAAATCAACCATGAAATCCAGTGCATACCTTACTGTTGCAACAATTAGAAATTGGAATATCCACTGGGAAAAAAATTCAGAAGTGGGAACTCTGTGCAGATCCAGGTGCCTTCTCTGAGAAACAATCGTGAACCATTTGAAAAGAGTGGCTTCAGAAAATGCCTTAATGTCTATGTTGCTAATAGTTGCTGCTTCAAAACATCAGTTTTTCTTTCTATGAGTCAAGAATGCATTACCAAGGTAGATTTAGAAAAGGCAGAGGAACAAGAGATCATATTGCCAACATCTGTTGGATCATCAAAAAAGTAAGAGAGGTCCAGAAAAAAATCTTCTGCTGCTTTATCGACTATGCCAAAGTCTTTGACTATGTGGACCACAGCAGACTGTGGAGAATTCTTCAAGAGATGGAAATACCAGAACCCCTTGCCTGCCTCCTGAGAAACCTGTATGCAGGTCATGAAGCAACAGATAGAAATGGACATGAACAACAGACTGGTTCCAAATAAGGAAAGGAGTACCTCAAGGCTGTGTATTGTCACCCTGTTTATTTAACTTATATGCAGAGTACATCATGCGAAATACTGGACGAAATAAAGCACAAGCTGGAATAAAGACTGCTGGGATAAATACCAATAACCTCAGATATGTAGATGACACCACCCTTATGGCAGAAAAGGAAGAGAAACTAAAGAGCCTCTTGATGAAAGTGAAAGAGGAGAGTGAAAAGGTTGGCTTGAAACTCAACATTCAGAAAATGAGGGTCATGGCATCGGGTCCCATAACTTCATGGCAAATAGATGGAGAAAAAGTGGAAACAGTGTCAGAATTTATTTTGGGGGGCTCCAAAATCACTGCAGATGGTGACTGCAGCCATGAAATTAAAAGATGCTTACTCCTTGGAAGGAAAGTTACGACCAATCTAGACAGCATATTCAAAAGCAGAGACATTACTTTACCAACAAAGGTCCATCTAGTCAAGGCTGTGGTTCTTCCAGTAGTCACGTATGGATGTGAGAGTCACACTTTAAAAGAAAGCTGAGCACCAAAAAAACTGATGCTTTTGAACTGTGGCGTTACAGAAGACTCTTGAGAGTCCCTTCTACAGTGAGGAGATCCAACCAGTCCATCCTAATGGAAATCATACACGAACATTCATTGGAAGGACAGATGCTGAAGCTGAAATTCCAATACTTTGGCCACCTGATGTGAAGAACTGTGTCATTTGAAAAGACCCTGATGCTGGGGAAGATTGAAGGTGGGAAGTGAAGGGAACAACAGAGGTTGAGATGGTTGGATGGCTTCACTGACTCAATGGCCATGAGTTTGAGTAAGCTCCAGGAGGAGGTGATGGACAGGAAGGGCTGGAGTGCTGCAATCACTGGGGTTGCTCAGCATTCTTAATAGTCCAACTCTCACATCCATACATGACTACTGGAAAGACCATAGCTTTGACTAGACAGAACTTTGTTGGCAAAGTAATGTCTCTGCTTTTTAATATGCTGTCCAGAGTGGTCATAGCTTTTCTTCAAAAGAACAATCGTCTTTAATTTTATGGTTGTAGTCACCATCTGCAGTGATTTTGGAGCCCCCCACCAAGAAAATTGCCTCACTGTTCCCACTGTTTCCCCATTTATTTGCTGTGAAATGATGCAATGGATGCCATGATCTTTGTTTTCTGAATTTTGAGTTTTAAACCAACTTCTTCACTCTCCTCTGTCACTTTCATCTAGAGGCTCTTTAGTTCCTCTTTGCTTTCTGCCATGAGGATGGTATCATCTGCATATCTGAGGTTATTGATATTTTTCCTAGCAATCTTGATTCCAGCTTGTCCTTCATCCACACCAGCGTTTCTCATGATGTACTCTGCATATAAGTTATATGCGCAGGGTGACAACATACAGCCTTGACGTACTCCTTTCCCAATTTTGAACCAGTCTGTTGTTCCGTGTCCAGTTCTAACTGTTGCTTCCTGACCTGCATACAGATTTCTCAAGAGGCAGGTCAGGTGGTCTGCTATTCCCATCTCTTTCAGAATTTTCCACAGTTTCTTGTGATCCACACAGTCAAAGGCTTTGGCATAATTGATAAAGCAGAAATAGATGTTTTTCTGGAGCTGTCTTGCTTTTTCAATGATCCAACAGATGTTGGGAATTTGATCTCTGGTTCCTCTGCGTTTTCTAAATCCAACTTGAACATCTGGAAGTTCAAGGTCCATGTACTGTTGAAGCCTGTATTGGAGAATTTTGAGCATTACTTTGCTAGCATGTGAGATGAGTGCAATTGTGCACTAGTTTGAGCATTCTTTGATATTGCCTTTCTTTGGGACTGGAATGAAAATTGACCTTTTCCAGTCCTGTGGCCACTGGTGAGTTTTCCAAATTTGCTGGCATATTGAGTGCAGCACTTTCACAGCATCATCTTTAAGGATTTGAAATAGCATAATTGGAATTCAATCACCTCCACTAGCTTTGTTCATTGTGATGCTTCCCAAGGCCCACTTGACTTCACATTCCAAGATGTCTGGCTCTAGGTGAGTGAACATGCCATCGTGATTACCTAGGTCATGAAGATCCTTTTTGTATAATTCTTCTGTGTATTCTTGCCACATCTTCTTAATATCTTCTGCTTCTGTTAGGTCTATACCATTTTTGTCCTTTATTGTGCCCATCTTTGCATGAAATGTTCCCTTGGTATCTCTAATTTTCTTGAAGAGATCTCTAGTCTTTCCCATTCTGTTGTTTTCCTCTATTTATTTGCACTGATCTCTAAAGGCTTTCTTAACTCTCTTTGCTATTCCTTGGAACTCTGCATTTGAAGGGGTATATCTTTCCTTGTCTTGTTTGCTTTTCACTTATCTTCTTTACACAGCTATTTGTAAGGCCTCCTCAAACAGCAATTTTGCTTTTTTGCATTTCTTTTTCTTGGAGATGGTCTTGATCCCTGTCTCCTGTATAATGTCACAAACCCCTGTCCATAGTTCTTCAGGCACTTTGTCTATCAGATCTAATCCCTTGAATCTATTTGTCACTTCCACCGTATAATTGTAAGGGATTTGATTTAGGTCATACCTGAATGGTCTAACGGTTTTCCCTTCTCTCTTCCATATAAGCGTGAATTTGGCAATAAAGAGTTCATGATCTGAGCCACAATCAGCTCTTGGTCTTGTTTTGCAAACTGTATAGAGCTTCTCCATCTTTGGCTGCAAAGAATATAATCAATCTGATTTTGGTGTTGACCATCTGGTGATGTCCATGTGTAGAGTATTTTCTTGTGTTGTTGGAAGAGGGTGTTTGCTATGACCAGTGCAGTCTCTTTACAAAACTCTACTAGCCTTTGCCCTGCTTCATGCTACACTTGAAGGCCCAATTTGCCTGTTACTCCAGGTATCTCTTGACTTCCTACTATTGCATTTCAGTCCACTATAATGAAAAGGACATCTTTTGGGGGTGTTAGTTCTAGAAGGTCTTGTAGGTCTTCATAGAACCGTTCAACTTCAGCTTCTTCAGCATTACTGGTCAGGGCATAGACTTGGATTACTCTGATATTGAATTATTGCCTTGGAAACAAACAGATCTTTCAGCATCCAAGTACTGTATTTCAGACTCTCTTGTTGACTGCGATGGCTACTCCATTTCTTCTAAGGGATTATTGCCCACAGTAGTAGATATAATGGTCATCTGAGTTAAATTCAACCATTCCAGTCCACTTTAGTTCGCTGATTCCTAAAATGTTGACGTTCACACTTGCCATCTCCTGTTTGACCACTTCCAATTTGCCTTGATTCATGGACCTAACATTCCAGGTTCCTATGCAATATTGCTCTTTACAGCATCGGACTTGCCTTCCATTACCAGTCACATCCACAACTGGGTGTTGTTTCTGCTTTGGCTCCATCTCTTCATTCTTTCTGGAGTTATTTCTCCCCTCATCTCCAGTAGCCTATTGGGCACCTACCCACTTGGGTAGTTCATCTTTCAGTGTCCTATGCTTTTGCCTTTTCATACTGTTCATGGGGTTCTCAAGGCAAGAATACTGAAGTGGTTTGCCATTCCCTTCTCCAGTGGACCACATTTTGTCTGAACTCTCCATCATGACCTATCCGTCTTGGGTGGCCCTACACGGCATAACTCACAGTTTCACTGAGTTGAACAAGGTTGTGGTCTATGTGATCAGGTCGTTAAGTTTTCTGTGATTGTGGTTTCAGTCTGTCTGGCCTCTGATGGAGAAGGATAAGAGGCTTATGAAAGCTTCCTGATGGGAGAGACTGACTGAGGGGGAAACTGGGTCTTGTTCTGATGGGTGAGACCATGCTCAATAAATCTTTAATCCAGTTTTGTGTTGATGAGTACAGCTGTGTTCCCTCCCTCTTATTTACCTGGGGCCAAACTATGGTGGATGTAATGAAGATAATGGCGACCTCCTTCAAAAGGCCCCATGCATGCACTGCTACACTCAGTGCCCCCAGCCCTGCAGCAGGCCACCACCGACCTACATCTCCACTGGAGACTCCTGGACACTCCCAGGCAACTCTGGGTCAGTCTCTTGTGGGGTCACTGCTCCTTTCTCCTGGATCCTGGTGCACACAAGGTTCTGTTTGTGCCCTTCAAGAGTCTATTTCCCAGTCCTATGTAAGTTCTAGCCGCTCTATAGTGGGGTAAATGGCGGCCTCCTCCAAGAGTGCTTATGCCATACCCAAGTCTGCTGCACCCAGGGCCCCTGCCCCTGTGGCAGTCCACTGCTGACTCATACCTACACAGGAGACACTCAAACCTAGTTCTATCTCAGTCTATGTGGGGTGTCTGGGTCCTGGTGCACACAAGGTTTGTTTGAGCCCTCAGAGTGTCTCTGGCAGAGATGGGGTGTGATTCTAAAGGTGAATTAGCCCCTCCTACCGTCTTGCTGTGGCTTCTCTGACCTTGGACGTGGGGTATCTCCTCAGGGCTGCTCCAGGGCCATACAGCCATGGAAACCAGTATTGGCCAACACACTTCTGTATTCTTGCTGGAGAACCCTGCTCCCTGACAGAGAAGCCTGGCAGGCCAGTCTCTGGGGTCACAAAGAGTAGGACACTACTGAAGCGACCCCGCATGCAGAGGCGCAAGACTTTTTTGCCTGTGGCAGCTCTGCCCCAGTCAGAGTTGAGGGTGAAGGTGGCACAGCTGTTTGGCTTGTGGGGACCCTGGCAGCACCAGGTGTGCAGCGACACAGACTGCCTCCACCACAGGAGTTATGGCCCTATCAGAGTCTTTTTTTGAGCCTCTTGTAGCTGGCAATCAGAAAGCCTCTTTGGCCAGTCTTTGTCCATAGCTCCACCTGTTCAGGCACTTAAGAGGGCTTCCTTGCCTGGGGACCTTCTCTGTTGTTTGGCACATCAGGCACATATAGGGGACACACTGGCTGGGGTTCTACTCTGTAGATTGGCACATCAGGCACTTAAAGGGGCACCCTAGGGGGGTCCTACTCCGTAGTTCAGTGTGTCAGGTGTTGCTGGGCCAGCCTCTCTATTGTTCAGCTGCCAATGCTGGCACTGTGGGGAGAGAGAGGCTATGGTGATGGCTCCACCCCCAAACGTGACTCAGCAGTATCACCCCGCTTCCATGGCTGCCTGGCTCTCCTCCACAGGCATTTCCCACCACAGTCTCCTCCCTCACATCCCCTTGATAAGTCTCTCCACAGTCAACAGCAGCCCTCAATTCGGGATTGCTCACAATCCCTAAACTCCAGCTACCAGCCGCTGCACCTTCCAGGGGATCTGCATCCCTGTCTTGGGTATGTATGGTTGCAAGGACTGTCTGATTCTCATTCCATTTAGGCTGCCACAGATCAGCTGTTTCTCTCTCAGCCTTAAATGTTTCTCCTCTGACTCAGACAATTGCCGTGATGTGGGGATTTGACCCTTGCTTCGGTTCCCCCACCTGCTGAGGGCAGGTCCAGTCCTACTAACACTCCTGTTTTTCCCCCTAGTTCTTTCATCCTACCAAGGTTTGGGTGGGGCTATATATTATTTTCCGCTGGTCAATGACTCCTGTCCACTCTCAGCTGGTGTTCTGCATGAACTTCCGTGTCTGAAGGTGTATTCCTTATGGATCCGTGGAGAGAGATGTACTCCATGTCCACCTATCCCTCTGCCATCTTATTCTCCTGTATGAATCTTTAAAACAATTTTTAAAACCAGGAAATTAAAAAATTGAAATGTGTGTGAAATTTTTGTTTTGCCAGTTCTGTACTATATATCAGTCCCCATTTATATATTTAAATGTTTGATTAACTAGGATATGTGGAAAATAAGTAAATAAACTGGGATATGTGGGGAAAGTATAATAGACGTAGTGGATGGGTATATCAGTTTCTTCACTCTATCTATTGCATATCACACATAAACTGCTTCTGAAAAACTTCATAGTACACTTTGGGAGAATGAGAATAAACTGGGAAATGAAATTGCTAGGAAAATAATTCAGAGCTTGCCAAACTCTGTCATGACTGACCTAGAGAAGACACTACAGCTGGGGTCAAGAGGCTGGAATTTTGTAGATCCTCTTAGCTTTTCTCTCATTGTTTTGCTGAGAGTCACTTCCTTCACAGATTTCTACATCCAATAACAGTGGTACTGATAAATTCTTTTTAACTTTAAATTTTTTATGGATATATTCATGAGTTGCAAAATTATATTTGTTCAGGTTTACAACATAGTGATTCAGTTGTTTTATATATTATACTTAGTTTACATTTATTAATAAATAATTTATATATTACTCTGTGCTGTACAGCATATCCTTGTTGCTTAAAGTTCAAAATGAATAACTTAAAATATAATGAAATATTAAGTTCTAATGAAAACCATTGTAAATTAAAAAGGACTGATCGCAGAGTGATTTCTCTCTCTCCAAGAATGTAGTAAGCTTGAAATCAATCTTTTAAAAAAGAAATAGGAGAATAGAATTATGGATAGGGGGAAAGGGGAGGAGAGGGTGAGATGCATGGAAAGAGTAACATGGAAATTTACATTACCATAGGTAAAATAGATAGCCAACGGGAGTTTGCTGTATGGCTCAGGAAACTCAAACAGGGGCTCTGTATCAACCTAAAGGGGTGGGATGCAGAGGGAGATGGCAGGGAGTTCCAAAAGGGAGGGGATATATGTATACCCTAGGCTGTTTCATGTTGAGGTTTGACAGAAACAGCAAAACTCTGTAAAGCAATAATCCTTCAATAAAAATTAATTAATTAAAAAATAAAAAGTATCTCAAAATAAAAATAAAAGGAACAGGAAAATCACCAACTACTTTGAAATTCAGCAATATACTTATAGAAACTTATAAAAATGTCAATGCACCAAGAAGAAAACTCATGGACATTAAATTCAGTAAATACTATCATAAGCAGTAGCAGTCAAATACATGAGGTAGAAGAAGGAGTCATCTTATTTCTCTTAATTGCTGAACATCCTCCTCCTCCTTATTTTGATGCAAGAAGCTAGAGACATGTCCCACAACAAGAAATGGATGCATGCATGTGCGCTAAGTCTCTTCAGTTGTGTCCCACTCTTTGTGACCCTATGAACTGTGGCCCACCAGGCTCCTCTGTCCCTGGGAATTGTCCAGTAAAGAATACTGGAGTGGGTTTCCATGCCCTCCTCCAGGGAATCTTCTCCATCTAGGGAGAGAACCTGGGTCTCCTGTGTCTCCTGCATTGCATGCAGTTTCTATACTACTGGCACCACCTGGGAAGACCCAAGAAATGGATGTGCGCATGCTAATCCACTTCAGCCGTGTCTGACTCGTTGAGACCCTATGGATTGTAACCTGCTACGCTCCTCTGTCCATGGAACTTTCAAGTAAGAATACTGGAGTGGGTTGCCATGCCTTTCTCCAGGGCATCTTCCCAATCCAGGGATTGAATCCATGGCTCTTACGTTTCCCACAAAAGAAGGCAGGTTCTTTACCACTAGCACCACCTGGGAAGACCCAAGAAATGGATGTCTGTACTTAAATCGCCATAGTTAAAAGCAGGTGCTTGAATGGAAAAACATCAGGGAAACTATCGCCACACGTTCCTGCTCCATCTCTAGGCTGAGTGTCACAGGAAGGTTGTTATTTGTTCAGCCCTCCTCACTCTATTATACGTTTGGCCAATTGCTTTAGCTCATGGGCTACCAGTCCCTCATGGGCTGCTACTGGGAGACTGTGGCTACGTTCACTGTCACTGGACTATCCAATCATCCCTGCAAGTTTGCAATTAAGTCAGGATTTTTTTTTTTAAAGCAAAATGTTCTAGGTTGCAAACAAAAAATAGGATCAGAGAAATCTGGATAAGGTAATTTCAGAAGATATGGTGCTTGATTCCAGAAATTTAGATTTTTCTTACTTCACACTGTGTTTCAGTCCTATTTTACACATGTAAGTGAATTGAGATTGAAGGAATAGAATGGGTAAATGTGATTTTTATATCTGCTACTGCTGGTGCAGTGGTAAAGAATCTGACTGCCAATGCAGGAGACCAAAGAGACATAGCTTCTATCTCTCGGTCAGAAAGATCCCCTGGAGTAGGAAATGACAACCCAGTTCAGTATTCGTGCTTGGAAATTTTCAAGGAGATAGGAGCCTGGCGGGCTCCTGTCCATGGGGTCAGAAAGAGTCGGACGTGACTGAGTGACTGAGCACACATCACACACACACACACACACACACACACACACACACTGCTCTTTGTGTGCCTGCGTGCTACCTTGCTTCAGTGGGGCTCGACTCTTTGCAGACCCTATGGTCTGTAGCCCACCAGGCTCCTCTCTCCATGGGGATTCGCCAGGAAAGAATACTGGAGGGGGTTGCCATGCCCCTCCTCCGGGGGATCTTGATGACCCAGGGATGGAACCTGCCTCTCCTGCGACTCTTGCATTGCAGGTGGATTCTTCACTGCTGAGCCACCTGGGAAGACCACACTGTGTTTTATGGGTTGCTACACCCCATATAAAAATCTCTGGATGATCCCTAAATATAGATGGGAGAATGAAAATGGACAAGGCCAGCGAAACTTGTAGGGAAAGAATTTTGACCATAAAGATCCCTACAATTACTGAGAAATCATGAATAGAAATAACCATTTAGGAAAGTGATGAGTTGCGAACAGTACACGATTTTCCATCGAACAAATGACACAACCGACACATACTGAAGCAAAGTTAATGAGGTTTTTAATGTTTTCTTTGGGGGTAGACATGTTTTAAAGATTAAATGTAGGGGCTAAGGGGAGAACCCTCAAGTCCGGTTTGCGATGGTCAGACAGTCCCGAGGCCTTTCATCTGCAGGTGTGGTATCTGCTGAGGGACATGGTAGCCTTGGACACGGCATACTTGCCAAGCTCCCCAGGCAACAGAAGATGCACAGCTCTCTCGATGTCTTGGTTGGTGATGGTGCGGCGCTTGGTGTAGCGGGCCAGGCGCCCGGCCTCTTCGGCAATCCGCTCAAACATATCTTTCACAAACGAATCCAGGATGTTCACGGAGTCGTGGGAAAGACTCAGGCCTCTATGTATTTGCCTCAGCACCCTAGGGAAATAGGTAGCAAAACTTGAGAAATTGTCGTGATGGCAGGGCCGGCGACGGCGACGGCGGCCCTTAGCTGTCTTCTGCTTTGCCTTTTTTGGTTCCGCATCATACGGCTCTGGGTGGGAGGTCTCCGCTTTCGCCATCTCCGTTTCAGAGGGCTCAGTTTCGGAGGTGCCAGTTTCTTTGGTGATCACGTCTTCCTCATAGCTGTCCGAGTATGGTTGGTATGGGACACAGCCACCATTCTCCATAACTCAGCCCAGAAGAACAGTGAGGGGGTTGAAGGCCGTCGGCCGAATTTATAGGCCCTGCTTTCCCTGACGTCACAGACACTGTCCATATCTGATTGGATGCAAGGCAGAGACCTGTTACTATGGCAGCCCATGTCACGTGACACTGGACGTCCCGCTTCCCAACTCCTGACGCGCCCCTCCCCCACGTTTAACCCCCAGTCAGCCAAACGTCCCTGGTGGCTCCTACGGTTAAGTGTCTGTCTACAATGCGGGAGACCTGGGTTCGATCCCTGGGTCGGGAAGAGTCCATGGCGAAGGAAATGGCAATCCACTCCCCTACTCTTGCCTAGAAAATCCCATGCATGCAGGAGCCTGGTGTCCATGTGGTCCCAAAGAGTCGGACATGACTGAGCGACTTCCCTTTCACTTTCAGCCAAACCCATTCAAATTCACCTAAGTTGAAAAATGAATTCATCAGTTAGAGCTTCCTGAGAGAGTATGACAGACCTCCATAACTCCAGCTCTTTCAGGCCTCAGAGTGACTCAGGTCACCTGGTGGACACTTTACTCCAACACACACTCTTCTCCAGACTGATCTACAGTGGCATGAGCAAAATGTCCTGGCTTCCTCAGCAGAGTGCTCCTGAAAATCGTAGGAATTAAATGAACAGCTATTCTCTCCAAAATTTATCAAAACCAATGATCAGTATGAAGAGAATGACAAAAATCCCATTCTCCAAATACAGAACACAAACAGAAATAGGAATACTTACACATACACACTAAAAATATTTAACATTTTGCAAATTATAAATTCTTTTCTTAAACATTATTTAGGTCCCCCAAATACCACACATAGTGGAATTGATTATTTATAGTGGTTATTTCTCAAAAAATGATCACTCTTATTGCTGAAAAGCCACGAGGGTGAGAGAAAACGAATAAAGAAAGAGAGAAATAAAACACCTAGAAATAAACATACATAAGGTGGTAAAAGACCTGTACTTAGAAAAAATAAGACCCTGATCAAAGAAAGTGAAGATAATACAAACAGAGGGAAAGGTTTACCTTGTTTATGGATTGTAAAAATTGATATTGTTAAAATAAACATGCTATCCAAGGCAATACACATACTCAATGCGATTGCTATGAAAATACCAGGGCATTTCCCACAAAACTAGAACAGACAATTTTACATTTTGTATAGAAAATGAAAGACCCTCAATCTCAAAAACCATCTTAAGGAAGAAGATCAGAACTGGAGGAATCAGGTTCCCTGACTTTGAACTATATCAGAAAACTATATTAATCCAATCAGTATAGTATTGGCACAAAAACAGATATGTGGAACGAAAGAGAGAGCCCAGAAATAAATCTATGTGCTTATGGTCAATTAATCTATAATAAAAAAGACAAGAATATACAGTGGAGAGAAGACACTCTCTTCCATAAGTGGTGCTGGCATACCTGGATAGCCACATGTAATAAAGTAAAATTAGAACATTCTCTAACAGCATATACAAAAATAAACTCAAAATGGACTAAAGACCTAAATATAATACATATAATGTAGGAAGTAATTTTAAGAAACAGAATCCATTAGATATTTTAATGAGCTGTGTTTCTTTCGCATTTGTAAATTCAGAAATTAAGTGAACAAATCAGTCATAAAAAAAAAACATTAAAAATACACAACAGTTGGGTTTTAAAGGGATAACTGGGACCTCAAAGGTCTCTGATACACAAGAAATGTAGGACAGAGAAGGGAAAAGCAGTTTGATGTTGAAGACTGGGAGGGGGAGTAACACTAGTAATTATTCACTTCAGTTGATGGTTGAGGAAATAAGAGAGCCTAGTGAGCAATCACCTTGTAATGTTGTGGTTCACTGTAAAGGCAAAGTAAGGGAAATGGCTTCACAGCTGAGTTAACAAGTCTCAACTCACGGATGATGATGTTGATAGGATAGGCATACCCCATTCAGAAACCTTTTTAACATTACCATTGTTTCTGGATTCACTTATAAAGAGGACCCCAACACAGCATAGAAGTTAAGTGCAACAAAAAATTCAGGAAAAAAAAAACTCATTTCACACTCCCTAGAATCAGAAGTTTCTACCCTAACTCATTCTGGTGATCTAATGTCATTCTTTTCCAGCCCTTATTCTCTTGTTTTTGAAGTGGAAAACCTTCAGGGTTTTCAGCTTAACATCCTAGGGATGGTGAGGGCATTCATCAGAGAACGTAAAAAGTTCATGTTAACTCCATGTCAGCCAAGGAGGGACTCAAATTGGTAGCCACACTCACTGAACCACCCTACAGCGAGGTTATCCTAACTAAACCAATAATGGTCTTCCTGGGGTGTTTGGGTCTGGTGACAGTAGTGTAAGAAGTATGATTGTCTATTTTATTGTTCATTTTATAAAACTAATTAAGATCATTTAAATATTATATAAGTATTAGAAAATGGCCAAATAGTAAAGAATCCACTTTCAATGCAGGAGACTCAGGTTCAATCCCTGGGTCCGGAAGATCCCCTGGAGGAGGAAATGGAATTCCACTCCAGTGTTCTTGCCTGGAAAATTCCATGGAAAGAAGAGCGAGGTAGGTTACAGTCCATGGAGTCACAAAGAGTCAGACATGACTGAGCGACTAATAGTTTCAACCCTTTCAAGTATTCTAGAGCTCCTGTACAAAATGCTAGTGATTGGGTCAATTAAACACATTCATTCATTGTCTCATACTTGTGGAGGCTCTAAGTCCAAATCAAGGTGTCATCTGAGTTGGATCTTACTAAAGGTGTGAATGCATAAGGGGCCTCCATTACTGGCCATTTTCCTTGGCTTGTAAATAGCTGAAAACTCCCTATACCTCCCCACATTTTCTTCCCTATATGTATGTATCTATGTCTGATTTTCCCTTTTCAGTTCAGATCATTTCAGTTGCTCAGTTGTTTCTGACTCTTTGTGACCCTATGATCCACAGCACGCCAGGCCTCCCTGTCCGTCACCAACTCCCAGAGTCCGCCCAAACCCATATCCATTGTGTCGGTGATGCCATCCAACCATCTCATCCTCTGTCGTCCCCTTCTCCTCCTGCCCTCAATCTTTCCCAGCATCAGGGTCTTTTCAAATGAGTCAGCTCTATGCATTAGGTGGCCAAAATATTGGAGTTTCAGCTTCAACATCAGTCTCCAATGAACACCCAGGACTGATCTCCTTTAGGATGGACTGGATCTCCTTGCAGTCCAAGGGACTCTCAGGAGTCTTCTCCAACACCACAGTTCAAAATCATAAATTCTTCGGCACTCAGCCTTCTTCACAGTCCAGCTCTCACATCCATACATGACCACTGGAAAGACCATAGCCTTGACTAGACGGACCTTTGTTGGCAAAAGAATGTCTCTGCTTTTGAATATGCTATCTAGGTTGGCCATAACTTTCCTTCCAAGGAGTAAGCGTCTTTTAATTTCATGGCTGCAGTCACCATCTGTAGTGATTTTGGAGCCCAGAAAAATAAGGTCTGACACTGTTTCCACTGTTTCCCCATCTATTTCCCATGAAGTGATGGGACCAGATGCCATGATCTTTGTTTTCTGAATGTTGAGCTTTAAGCCAACTTTTTCACTCTTCACTTTCACTTTCATCAAGATAGATACATTAATTTTAGAGCCACAAAATCAATCCATAGGATATATGCATTTTGAACTACTTGTGGGCATATCTCCTGCCTCTTCCATCTTATTAAGAGAACACTGGTGACCACTTATGAGAGACAAGGTGGCCCCACCACAGTCCTTTTCACAATTCTGTGAATGTTCAGTAATTTCATTTTAGTATTTTACTTCTTCTTCCCTCTATGAGGGAGAAGATAGTCTGTCATTCTCAATTGTTACAAAGGATTCTTTACACCTACAGTTGTAATTATTTCCTATTGTGTAGGATATAAGAGCCCGTAAAGTACACCACTCTCAGCCAAACATTGAGATAAAATCCTGATAATCCACAAAATCAAACTTTTCCTGAGCCCTTCAGGAAAGGGACAGGGCTCTACAGGACAGAAAAAACAGAAGACTTTCTTTATACTGGCAGAACCTCATGAGATAAAGAAAAAGAATTGAGGCCCTCATTTCATGCCAGTCAGAATGGCTGCTACCCAAAAGTCTACAAGCAATAAATGCTGGAGAGGGTGTGGAGAAAAGGGAACCCTCTTACACTGTAGGCAATGCAAACTAGTACAGCCACTATGGAGAACAATGTGGAGATTCCTTAAAAAACTGGAAATAGAACTGTCATACGACCCAGCAATCCCACTGCTGGGCATACACACCAACGAAACCAGAATTGAAAGAGACACGTGTACCCCAATGTTCATCACAGCACTGTTTATAATAGCCAGGACATGGAAGCAACCTAGATGTCCATCAGCAGATGAATGGATAAGAAAGCTGTGGTACATATTCACAATGGAGTATTACTCAGCCATTAAAAAGAATACATTTGAATCAGTTCTAATGAGGTGGATGACACTGGAGCCTATTATACAGAGTGAAGTAAGGCAGAAAGAAAAACACCAATACAGTATACTAATGCATATATATGGAATTTAGAAAGATGGTAACAATAACCCTGTATACAAGACAGCAAAAGAGACACTGATGTATAGAACAGTCTTTTGGACTCTGGGAGAGGGAGAGGGTGGGATGGTATGGGAGAATGGCATTGAAATATGTATAATATCATATTTGAAACGAGTCACCAGTCCAGGTTTGATGCCTGATATCGGATGCCTGGGGCTGGTGCACTGGGACGACCCAGAGGGATGGTATGGGGAGGGAAGAGGGTTCAGGAAGGGGAACACATGTATACCTGTGGTGGATTCATTTTGATGTATGGCAAAACCAATGCAATATTGTAAAGTTAAATAAAATTAAATTAAAAAATAAAAAAGAATGCATTTGAATCAGTTCTAATGAGGTGGATGAAACTGGAGCCGATTATACAGAGTGATGTAAGGCAGAAAGAAAAACACCAATACAGTATGCTGCTGCTAAGTCACTTCAGTCGTGTCCGACTCTGCGTGACCCCATTGACATCAGCCCACCAGGCTCTCCTGCCCCTGGGATTCTCCAGGCAAGAAAACTGGAGTGGGTTGCCATTTCCTTCTCCAGTGCATGAAAGCAAAAAAGTGAAAGTGAAGTCACTCAGTCGTGTCCGACTCTTAGCGACCCCATGGACTGCAGCCCACCAGGCTCCTGCATCCATGGGATTTTCCAGGCAAGAGTACTGGAGTGGGGTGCCATTGCCAATACAGTATACTAATGCATATATATGGAATTTAGAAAGATGGTAATGATAACCCTGTATGCGAGACAGTAAAAGAAACACAGATGTATAGAACAGTCTTTTGGACTCTGTGGGAGAGGGTGAGGGGTGGGATGGTATGGGAGAATGGCATTGAAACTTGTAAATTATCATATGTGAAACAGATTGCCAGTCCAGGTTCAATGCATGATACAGGGTGCTCGGGGCTGGTGCACTGGGATGACCCAGAGGCATGGGATGGGGATGGAGATGGGAGGGGGTTTCAGGATGGGGAACACATGTACACCCATGGCAGATTCAAGTCAATGTATGGCAAAACCAATACAATATTGTAAAGTAAAATAAATAAATAAGTAAAACTGAAAAGAAAAAGATTAGAATTAAAAAAAAAAGAATTGAGGTCCTGGGGCAAGATACTAGAGAGCGCCTCCCTTAGTAGTACAGATATGAAGTGGACAGTACCTATTCCAAAACAGGCAATGAAGGTCTGTATTTTTTGGTCCAATATGGAAGAATTCTGATGGGCTATTATACCTCCAGGGCTCTCTTTGGTCAATGCAGTAAATATTTAGGATAAATGAGCCTCATTGTCAAGAATATTATTTAGTATTTTGTGTAAAATTAGAGAAATCTTATGAGAGAATTTTTTAAAAAGAATATGATTCCCAAGGAGGCCAGGAAAATCTTCCACCAAAGCAATGTTAAGAAAATATCTCTAGGTGGGACCTTGAGATGATTGTAGACAACCTGAATATAATTTTGGAAATGAAAAGCTAATTTCAGAGCCATTGCATTTTTGAAAAGGGAACTCTAGACCCATAGGAAAGAGACAGTATTTCACAGAATTATTTCATTGCTATTGTGCTCATTGTTGTTGCTTTCAATATCCCCGTGTTTACCCATATGACATAGAATACTTTTCTAAGCAATTCTTGTCCATTGCTATTATGTGTGAATTCCTGTAAGAAATCTAACCCACTAGCATATTTTTATTGGGCTAGGTGTGTTTTACATTAGGTGAATCCAATAATCAAATACAGGCATTAGGAAACCAGTTTTACAACTGCACCATGCAGGCCGTGAAGACAGAAGTGCACGGGTGACTGACACTTGATAACTAGGAAGGAGGGAGGGACAATGGGGTTCAATGTTGAAGACCAAGAGGGGAAATGAGCACACAGAGTTGTTCACTTCAGAGGGTGATTGAAGAACTCAGCCACCTAATGAATAATCATGATCTAATGGTGTTGGCTATTGCAAATACAAGTTAGGACAAGAGTTTTCTGCTTAAATCACAAACTATAAGTTTAAACCCTAGGGAAACAGTTCACATTTTTTTCAACATAACCTGTATGATAGAATTTATTGTAAACCATAAACAAGAGCTGAAACTCGTTCAGTTCAAGCTACTGCAGAAATAACTGCAGTATTCTTCTATACAGAGACATTGTGAAATTCATCAATCTTTGAGAAGTGAAGATAAGCAGAAATCATATAGCGTGGTGGGCCTGATGCTCGAGCAGGTATGTGATCATGCACCTGAGGGAAGTTTGTTTTAAGTAGGAGTAATATATAAGGTTGGAGAAGGCAATGGCACCCACCCGACTTTGCCTGGAAAATCTCATGACGGAGGAGCCTCGTGGGCTGCAGTCCATGGGGTCACTAGAGTTGGACACGACTGAGTGATTTCACTTTCACTTTTCACTTCAGCTTGGAGAAGGAGGCAACCCACTCCAGTGTTTTGCCTGGAGAATGCGGGGGGGAGCCTGTGGAATGAAGCGACTTAGAGCAGCAGCAGCAATATATAAAGTTACTGTGCTTGTGGAAGTAAATAGCCTGGCTTGTGTAATACATCCATCTGAAAAATCAGAGTCTTTTACCATATTCTGGTAGGTGAAGGGCATTACCCAGAACCACATGGCTACTGAATTAGAACTGACACCAGGATCCAGGTGATTTCCTGAATCTCACTTCAGTGTCTCATCCATTCATTAGGCATGGTTTTGCCTTTGAGTGATTGTATCAGAGGATAACAGAAACCATGCTTCTTTTGATGAACCTGCTTGATAGGAAATATCTCAATATAAAAGAATAACCTTCAATGATATCAAATCTCCATTTGGAAATTAATTCAAGTGAAGAATGTTTAATGAAGTATTTCCCTTAACCACACTCCGATATCATGCAAGGACAGCTTCTTATGTTTTTCACTCTCCTTAAATGTTTTCCTCAAACCTGCCCCATTTGACTCTGTGGAAATGCACTTTTCACAACTGAGAAGGATGAATTATAGCTATAATGTCAGATGTTGGAGGACCAAAAAAGAAGAGGACCATGAGGTATATGAGAAAACTCTGTGTCCCTAAGTCAGAAAAAATAGACATTAAGACCAAGGTCTGTCTGAGTTCCTTTCACCAAGAAATCTGTACTTACCTTCTCCTTGCTGTCTACCTGTATGTTTCTTTGTCTATATAAATGGCCTTACAAGTGGGAGAGGATGTCTATAATGGTTAGAATTTTCAGTCCACTTTGGTGTGAAAGCTGTGGCATGTAGTATAAGATTCCACTAAATAGTAGGTGCCCCTCTCCTAGTGGTAAGTAAAGAGCAAACCAATCCGAAGACAATCACCATAGTATAGCGAACAAAACACTTATTCCTATGGCCATACCCTGTGTATGGCACACAAAAACATCTCAGGAAGCTTGTCTTTGATTTCAGTGGCTATTAGATTCAGGAGGATAGCTCATCCCTGAATACTCCTTCCAATGAGAGGTCCTGTCTGTTTCCCCCTCCTCTGGAGATGATGAAGCCTGTGATTCTTTTGAGCAATGAATAAAATACTGTGGAAATATATTATACCAATAGCAGGGCTAAGTTTTAAGAAGGAATGTCCTTCTGCCTTGCTGTTTGAGGACATAGGGGTACCATGGAAAGGGTTAGTCTATCCTGCTGGACTGCTCCATAAGAAAAGAGGCCCCTTTCAGCACCAGGTACGTATGTGAAGGCTGCCTGGAACTTTGCAGTGTAGCTTAGGTATCGGGTGACTATCACTGAGTGATCTGAGGATGGTTTCTATTTTTAAGGGATATTTACATTTCACATTTGGAAATTGTATAAAAATTTAAAATCTTCCCATTATAAATTGTAATATACCAAGTTATGTTAAACAGTATTTTAAATACTCAGATGTGCTTGAAAAGTGGCTCAAATCAATAGACAGCTGACACACACACATAATTCTAAATGATTAATTGACTATCCCACAGTGGAAAAACTGGACTTTCTTTCTCATAAGAAAGGAAAGCCCAAAGAAAAAATTCTAATTTTTTGTCCTTAGCTATGGGTGAGGAATAAAATGTTGCCTAAAAAGAATTTGTAACCAAAAGAATGCTCTGATGTAGCTTTGGTATTCTAATTAATACTCTCAGGATGGCCCGAAGTAATTTCTGTTTCCAAGCTCATATATATGGCAGATCCCTTCTACCCCCCCCTTCCATGTGTATCTATATCTAGTATGATTTTCTCCCAGCAATCTAATTCCAACTTTGTTCTCACCAAATCTTACTCTCTATTTCCTTTTTAATTCTAGTCTGAGGAAGCCTAAGATAACCAAACCCTAATTGAGGCTTCTACAAGTATTCCTACAAGTAAAGCCCCCCTAAACAAATACAACTCCCCCTCCAAAATGACAGCATCAGTATAAACAATAAACCAAGATGGAAACCTGTAAAGAGTTATAATCAGATACAAAGTACAAAAATGTACTTAACATATCTAAATAGATGATAAGATACATAAAACATGAGCAATAAATAGCTAATTATCAAAAGGCAAATAAGCTTTCTAGTACTGAACACGATAACAACTGGAATAGAATTTTAAACAGCTGAGACACAAAGGGAGAGAGAAGATATGACCTAGAAGATAGAGGAAAGAAATACTATAAAATACTTCATAAAGTGTATAAAAGGATTAAATGGAGGTCAAGAAACATACGAAATGGACTAAGAAAATACATCTCCTTGGCATACCAGAAGTGACAAACATTCCTTGGAAGTTCCTTTACCATACTTGTTTTGTTGTAAGTTTTCACTTTCATCTCAGGTTCAAAGGATTTGTTAACAAAATAAGCCACTTGTTATGTACAAATAAATAATACAAGTATTTATTTAAGAATAATATAACTTACTTGCAATATACTAACATTGAAAAAAGAGAGAGAAATAGAGCAGAGGATACCAAATTGGATTTTGACTAACATCCAGACTTAAGCAGAGTTGGGAAGTCCGGTGACACAGCACATCTGGAGCTCCAATTGGGAAAAGGTCCCAGGTAGCACTTCCACTCCATTGGTGAGACTTCAAAGATTGCAATGCCAGCTTCCCCCCTTTTAATCCCAGGCTGCAAACTGATTATCATCATCAATCAGAGTTCAGTTCAATTCAGTCACTCAGTCATGTCTAACTCTTTGTGAGCCTGTGAATCATAGCAAGAGCACGCCAGGCCTCCCTGTCCATCACCAACTCCCGGAGGTCACTGAGACTCACATCCATCGAGTCAGTGATGCCATCCAGCCATCTCATCCTCTGTCATCCCCTTCTCCCTCTTGCCCTCAATCCCTCCCAGCATCAGAGTCTTCTCCAATGAGTAAACTCTTCGCATGAGGTGGCCAGAGTACTGGAGTTTCAGCTTTAGCATCATTCCTTCCAAAGAAATCCCAGGGATGATCTCCTTCAGAATGGACTGTTTGGATCTCCTTGCAGTCCAAGGGACTCTCAAGAGTCTTCTCCAACGCCACAGTTCAAAAGCATCAATTCTTTGGTGCTCAGCCTTCTTCACAGTCCAACTCTGACATCCATACATGACCACTGGAAAAACCATAGCCTTGACTAGACGGACATTTGTGGGCAAAGTAACAAATGTCTCTGCTTTTCAATATGCTATCTAGGTTGGTCATAACTTTTCTTTCAAGGAGTAAGCATCTTTTAATTTCATGGATGCAGTCACCATCTGCAGTGATTTTGGAGCCTCAAAAAACAAAGTCTGACACTGTTTCCACTGTTTCCCCATCTATTTCCCATGAAGTGATGGGACCAGATGCCATGATCTTGGTTTTCTGAATGTTGAGCTTTAAGCCAACTTTTTCACTCTCCTCTTTCACTTTCATCAAGAGGCTTTTTAGTTCCTCCTGACTTTCTGCCATAAGGGTGGTGTCATCTGCATATCTGAGGTAATTGACATTTCTCCCGGCAATCTTGATTCCAATCTTGTGCTTCTTCCAACCCAGCATTTCTCATGATGTACTCTGCATATAAGTTAAATAAGCAGGGTGACAATATACAGCCTTGACATACTCCTTTTCCTGCTTGGAACCAGTCTGTTGTTCCATGTCCAGTTCTAACTTTTGCTTCCTGACCTGCATACAAGTCTCTCAAGAGGCAGGTCAGGTGGTCGGGTATTCCCATCTCTTTCAGAATTTTCCAGTTTATTGTGATCCACACAGTCAAAGGCTTTGGCATAGTCAATAAAGCAGAAATAGATGTTTTTCTGGAACTCTCTTGCTTTTTACATAATCCAGCAGATGTTGCCAATTTTGTCTCTTGTTCCTCTGCCTTTTCTAAAACCAGCTTGAACAACTGGAAATTCACAGTTCATATATTGCTGAAGCCTGGCTTGGAGAATTTGGGGCATTATTTTACTAGCGTGTGAGATGAGTGCAATTGTGCAGTAGTTTGAGCATTCTTTGGCATTGCCTTTCTTTGGGATTGGAATGAAAACTGACCTTTTCCAGTCCTGTGGCCACTGCTGAGTTGTCCAAATTTGCTGGCATGTTGAGTGCAGCACTTTCACAGCATCATCTTTCAGGATTTGAAGTAGCTCAACTGGAATTCCATCACTTCCACTAGCTTTGTTCGTAGTGATACTTTCTGAGGCCCACTTGACTTCACATTCCAGGATGTCTGGCTGTAGGTCAGTGATCACACCATGGTGATTATCTGGGTCATGAAGATCTTTTTTGTACAGTTCTTCTGTGTATTCTTGCCATCTCTTCTTAGTATCTTCTGCTTCTGTTAGGTCCATACAATTTCCGTCCTTTATCAAGCCCATCTTTGCATGAAATGTTCCCTTGGTATCTCTAATTTTCTTGAAGAGATCTCTAGTCTTTCCCATTCTGTTCTTTTCCTCTATTTCTTTGCATTGATCACTGAGGAAGGCTTTCTTATCTCTTCTTGCTATTCTTTGGAACGCTGCATTCAGATGCTTATATCTTTCCTTTTCTCCTTTGCTTTTCGCTTGTCTTCTTTTCACAGCTATTTGTAAGGCCTCCCCAGACAGCCATTTTGCTTTTTTGCATTTCTTTTCCATGGGGATGGTCTTGATCCCTGTCTCCTGTACAATGTCATGAACCTCAGTCCATAGTTTATCAGGCACTTTATCTATCAGATCTAGGCCCTTAAATATATTTCTCACTTCCACTGTATAATCATCAGGGATTTGATTTAGTGGTCCACTGGAGAAGGGAATGGAAAACCACTTCAGTATTCTTGCCTTGAGAACCCCATGAACAGTATGAAAAGGCAAAATGATAGGATACTGAAAGAGAAACTCCCCAGGTCAGTAGGTACCCAATATGCTACTGGAGATCAGGGGAGAAATAACTCCAGAACGAATGAAGGGATGGAGCCAAAGCAAAAACAATACCCTAGCTGTGGATGTGACTGGTGATAGAAGCAAGGTCCGATGCTGTATAGAACAGTCTTTTGGACCCGGAAGGGAGAGGGTGGGATGATTTGGGAGAATAGCATTGAATATGTATTATCTATCTGAACAAGTCTCCAGTCCAGGTACGGGGGGAGAGGGAGGGAGAGGAGTGTAATAAAAAAAAAAAAAAGCCAAAAAAAAAATTCAATATTGCATAGGAACCTGGAATGTCAGGTCCATGAATCAAGGCAAATGGGAAGTGGTCAAACAAGAGATGACAAGAGTGAACATCGATATTCTAGGAATCAGAGAACTAAAATGGACTGGAATGGGTGAATTTAACTCAGATGACCATTATATCTACTACTGTGGACAGGAATCCCTCAGAAGAAATGGAGTAGCCATCATGGTAAACAAAAGAGTCCGAAATGCAGTACTTGGATGCAATCTCAAAAATGACAGAATGATCTCTGTTCGTTTCCAAGGCAAACCATTCAATATCACAGTAATCCAAGTCTATGCCATAACGAGTAACGCTGAAGAAGCTGAAGTTGAACAGTTCTATGAAGACCTACAAGACCTTTTAGAATTAACACCCAAAAAAGATGTCCTTTTCATTATAGGGGACTGGAATGCAAAAGTAGGAAGTCAAGAAACACCTGGAGTAACAGGCAAATTTGGCCTTGGAATACAGAATGAAGCAGGGCAAAGACTAACAGAGTCTTGCCAAGAAAATGCACTGGTCATAGCAAACACCCTCTTCCAACAACACAAGAGAAGACTCTACACATGGACATCACCAGATGGTCAACACTGAAATCAGATTGATTATGTTCTTTGCAGCCAAAGATGGAGAAGCTCTATACAGTCAGCAAAAACAAGACCAGGAGCTGACTGTGGCTCAGATCATGAACTCCTTATTGCGAAATTCAGACTTAAATTGAAGAAAGTAGGGAAACCTCTAGATCATTCAGGTATGACCTAAATCAAATCATCATCAATATGTGAGCAAAGCTACAGCTCTGGTATTTTGCAAATATTTTCCAGTACTGTTTGCTTTGTTCTACAAACCTTGGAATGTTGCTAAATCCAGGGAGTGGTTGGCCAGACCTCCTTCAGGGACTTAAATTCCAAGATCCTCTTCTTATCTATTACAAAATAGATAATAGATTCCCTTACACACTCACAGCAGTTGTGGCTGACATCACAGTAGCAGTCAGGGCAGTGTCCTGGTAGGTCAGAAGCAAGGTCAGAGGCCTGTTCTGCTTTGTCTTGAAGCCTAAACAAGACTTAATATAATTTCCCTAACAATAGTGTCTATTGTTGTAAATATCATGATTTTTCATGTTGTCCTCAATGTCTTTTTTTTTACAAATTAAGTTCTAAGAATGATGTGGTCTTTCGTGTGCAGGACATTTATGCACTCTCATTGCCCAAGAAAGGGATGGGAAGAAGACAGGTGTGGGCAGAGGAAGAAGTGCATATCTAATGCTGACTCTCCAAAATTATTTTCTGATCCCATACTGAATCTGAAAGTAAAATGAGCCTTTAAAGTCACTTCACACTGGCCCAACAGAGTCAGAACTTTATACCACCTCCTTGATCAGTCCTTAAAGTGGGCCGACTTGAGAAGTTCAATGCAGCTCTGTGCAGCTGAGGTACACCTGAAGTGGCTTATGACTAAGGAACAGCAGTAAGTGTGTCCTTGTTGTGGTGTTCTGAGTGGTCCATCTGTGAGTCTATCAAAGCCTTATCATGATACTTAGGCTAGGAATGCAACACTATGTGTGTGGTTGCTTACTCTCACTACTTGCTTTCTGCTTCCATTTATTTATGAAAGGAGATTTACTGTCATAGTCTTTGGCATGGCTCTGTAGACAATGTGTCTTTTCATTTGCTAGTATGATCTATATGCTAACTTTGTCTGTAGCTTTACTATGATGTGTCTAGGTGTGCTTCCTGAATCTATGGAAACATAGCCTCCCTAAATTATGCAAAGTATCAACTGTTTCTCTGTGAATATTATTATTCTAAAATTTAGCCAGGTTACCACTTCTGGCATGCCTACAAGATGTACTTAATACCTTCTTAGTATTAAGTCCATTTCTTAAGTCTCTTGCCATCTCTTTAATATTTTACTTCATGTGTCTTTCTATGAGGTAGTCTATATAATTTCTTTCATCTATATTCTAAATCAACAATTCTTCATCCAGCTGTGTATCTTCTGATCTTTAAAAGTTCTTGGAAGACATTTATAAGAATACAATAATGTTAGGGAAGTTTAACATCACACTTACAGCAATAGACAGATAATTTAGATAGAAAATCAATAAAGAGACAGCAGTGGCCTTCAATGACATGTTAGTCCAGTTGGATGGAAAAATATTTATAGAATATTCCATCCAAAAGCAGCAGAATATACATTCTTTTCAAGTGCACGTGGAACATTGTCCAGGATAGACCACATGCTATGCCACAAAAAGCCCAAGTCTCAACAAAATTAAGAGAGCAGTAATTGTACCAAGCATTTTCTCTAACGACACTGTATGAAATTAGAAAATAATTACATAAAGAAAATGCAAAAACCACAAACACATGGAGACAAAAGAATATGATAGGAAAAAAAAAAAAAAACCAAAACAGTGCATCAGTGAAGAAATCAAAGAGGAAGTTAGAAAATACCTGGAGACAAATGAAAACAAACACACATCTTTCCAAAACCTATGGGATGCAGCAAAAGCAGTTTTAAAAGGAAAGCTTATAGCCATACAGGCCTACCTCAAGAACCAAGGAACATCTCCAATAAAGAACCTAACCTACCATCTGAAGGAATTAGAAAAAGAACAGGCCAAGCCCAAGGTCAGCAGAAGGAAGGAAATAATAAAGATCAGAGAAGAAATCAATAAAATAGAGACAGGAGAGAAGCAGTAATTTGAAAGGAGCCTAGGTCAGACCCATCTACTGATCTTGGAGTGTCTCTTGGAGAGGTAGGAGAAATCTGGAGCTCACTCTGGGGACATAGATACTGGTGGAAGCAATTTTGGAAAGCCTTTTCTGCCACATGGACACTGGTGCTGACAAGTATCATTTTGACATCTTCCCCCTGGCTTATAAGTCTCAGGACCAAGCCTTGCTCCTGACCACAAGCCTATGGGCACCAGGATTGGATGTCTCAGATCAAGTAACTGGCCAGGCAGAGACACAGACCCATCCACCAGCATCCAGTGTGCCTTATGATGCCCTGAGCCCACAGGTGCCACTGACACAAGCCTGTCCACCAGAGTGCCTAGGATCTGTCCCACACATGAGAGCACAGGCACTAGACCTGGGACACCCAGGGTCCTGCAGCCAGAGCCCCAGGACCCAGCTCTGCCCACCATGGAGCTGCTAGTAGCCCTGGAACAGCCTGGGCCTCAGTCCCACCCACCAGCAGGTCAGCACCAGCTCTGAGATACCTTGGACTCCTCAGCCAGCTGTGTCAGAACCCAGCCCCGCTCACTAGTGAACCAGTGTTAGTTTTTGGATACACTAGAGCTTGCAGCCAGCTCTATCTGGAATGGGCCCCATCCAACAGAAGGTCAAAACTAGATCTAGGCTGCTCTTAGATACTGTCCTGGATCTAGGCTGCTCTTAGATACTGTCCTAGATCTAGGCTGCTCTTAGATACTGTCCAGCAGCTGCTTTAACACCTTTGTCTGTGAGAAAGCCCAAAGTGCTTGTCATTGAACAGATGTTGATGTGCCAAGGACGAGATGCACAGTCAGTGTTACTGTCTAATCTGGGTTACTAAAATTATTACCAAACCAAACTTGGATCCTCTAGCCAGCACAGAGTAAAGCCAATCTACTGACACCAGGTTGTGGCAAAGGAAAGAACACTGCTTATGGCAAACATCAAGCAAGGAGCATGGGCAGCTAATACTCAAAAGATCTGAACTCTCTAGTGGCCTTCAGGAAAGGGTTTTTTAAAACAGAGTGAAGGAGAGGGTAACAGAGTGTGTGACCAGCACACACATATTCTTCTGATTGGTTGGTGATGAAGTATAATGGGAGTGAGCATCATCAACCTACTAGTTCCAACTAGTTTGGGGTCTATGATGCCAATGCTTGTGATCAGCATAGAGTTAACTTCTTTCACCTGGTGGGGGTTTTAGTATCTGCAAACAGCTCAAAGTATATGGCTCAGAATATTATCTATAGCCCTTCAGGAGAAACTGAAGGTCCTTGATTTCGTGTAATGACCCAACTATTATTATTTTGTCTTGCTTGACTGTTTTCCTTTGTCTCTGTATTTTCTCGCTTCTCTGATTAAGTTTTACTCTTTGGAATTCAGAGAAGATATAGCATGCTAAACTAGATATAGCATCCTAAACTTTTTCTGCAAACAAGAGGCAGGTAGAAGACATGGGGGCGGGGGGAGTCTCCTCGAATTCTACGTAGTGTCCTGCTCAGTTACAGTAATGTGTAATG